>CM060967.1:45411906-45591906 GCA_030765045.1 Tenodera sinensis
TTGATTGTACTTTTTCTATTGCGGTGACATGCATTATCATCTTAGGATTCCAAATAATAGATGCACATTCGAGTTTTTGTCTCACAAATGAATTATAAAGTTGAATTAAAGTTTTTTCTTTAAATGAATAGGAATTTAGAATAATAAAGCCAAGGTATTTTAGCGATTTTGATACAATTAAGTCAACGTGTCTATTGAATCTAAGATCTATTGTAAAATGTACTCCTAGATCTTTTTTTTTCAACCACAATTCCGTACTTGCAGCAGTTTTCATGCGCACGGATTGACAGACGAACAAAGCGACTGAGGTGCTCCACAGTAGGGTACGCAATAAAAAGACTACCAATTAGGGATTTAAGAATGCGAATGAAATGTTTTCTGCTTCCTATGTGTATTGCGATCGCCGACACAACATAATTGGCTCTGGAGAGTGTTGCGTCTACCATTTGCTGCGACAGGTGCTAATGCCTTCCTTAACTGCACCCGACTATTACTATTTGCCCTACCAACGAGAACTGGTCGGTAGGTGTATTTCAAGCAATATCATCATGTCATCATAAGCGTACCCAGCGAGTCTAACAAATTTATTATTTTACTAAATCAAATTTATATTATTAATGCTTGCTAATTACAGGGTAGTGACGCGCATTAGGAGCCATGTTTTCACACCGCGCGCCGAGTTTCCCTTTCCTCCTCGTACATTCTCGGCTTATAGTTCTGGTTTTAGATGCCTATACATTGGGAGGTACGGAAAGATGTAGAAACTGACCATCTGGCGTGCTGCGTCAAAAGGCTCCAGCGATTTAATAGCAATTGCATTAAAACGTTTTAGGAGTACGACAAGAGTGCCCACTTTCACGTCTAACACACACACACACACACACACACACACACACACACACACACACACACACACACACACACACACACACACACACACACACACACACACACACACACACACACATACACACATATCTGTGTGTGTCTTGACGGTGCTATATCCGATTGACAGACAAAATTAGATTCGCACTTTACAATTAGAAATAGACATTTAGATACTCTACTATTTGCCCGCCTCTGTAGCGTGGTGGTAGCGTGTCTGCCTCACGTCCAAGAGGTCGGAGTTCGAATCTCGCCTAAGGTGAGTTATCCGGATATGTTATTTTCGAGGCGTTCCCTTATCCTGATAAGACGAATGTCGGGTAACTTAAACTTCTATGAACCTGGGGCTCATTTGTGCATCATTTCACCCGTTCCATTTATTCACCGTCCAATATGACACGACATTGGTAAAAAACAAAGAAAAATTAAGCAAAACTACTATTTGCAGACGACCAAGTTCCCATACCTAACTCAGAAAACGGTTTAAAACAGGTATCTAACATGGTTTATAACAATGTACATCAATATAGCATTGTACATCAATATAGCATAACAATGTCGATAAACAAGATCAAAGTTTTAGCCTTCATGGACCAACTACCATAAGAGCCAAAATCATACTAGAAAGAAACCCATTGAACAAGTCAATTGCCTTAATTATCTTGGTTGCAATATCTTTTAGTTTAAAAATAACGAAAATTTAATTAAAATTAATACATTTAACAGCATACGTGGCAACACAAGGAGATTTTTAAAGATACCAGAAGAGAAAATAAATTAAAGTTTTATAGAGTAATGACAGTTATGTGCCAGCGACTTTTGGACTTTAACCTAAAAAGAAGAAGAAATAGTTGAAACAACTGAAATGAAGTTTTTAAGGAATGTTGCAGGTTGTAATCTTCTAGATGAATAAAAGAAGTGAAGACATTCGAAATGAACTGAAAATCTTTAACTTAACAGACAGAATAAAGCAATATAGAAATAACTGAAAGGAACGTACTGATAGAATAAAGGGTAGACGAATCTCAAAATTAGTTTTAGATTACAAACCATTAGGTGAAAGAAATATTGGTGGACCAAGAAAAATATGGATACAACACTTTTAATTAAATTCTATGAGACCGAAACGGGCCTTGATGGTTTAAATCGTGAAATGTTGTAAACTATGTCGATGGATTCCACATAAACTGAGACCCGATCAACAACATTGCAAACACCGGAAACATTCCAAGGAGGTACTTCAAATTTGATTTGAAATATTCTTACTGGTGATGAATCTTGGAATTATCATGATCCTGGAAAGGAAAGTCAATCGGCTCAATAGGTTTTTTCGAATAGATCATAAGTCTGCAAAAGTCCGATGAATTTGCAGCGCTGGTAAGAAAATGATGCTAGCTTTTTGTTTCCTAAACGAGGTCATATTGCTACTATAGCATTAGAAGATCGACATGCCGTTACTGTTAATTGGTACATATGTTTACATCAAACTTTTGAAAAGTTTGTGGAAAAACGTCCAAAAGAAAAACAAATTGACATCATGGCAACGCATTGCCGCATACAGCAAAACTAACAAGTGAGTATCTATATAGCGTTCCACTCTTAGAAGACAGTATGGAGTTAAATGGGACATCTCTGTCGCTATCTAGCGCATACAAGTTGCCATTAGCCGCGTCCTTTTCTACCCTCGCGCTGTTGCCAGACTACTAATAGCATGGTATAAATATTCATTTGTTATAAATTTCAGGTTTGAACACATTATCCTATGTAGAATTTTTTTCTCTATCAGGTTATATCCTTTTCAGAGTCATTATACATTTCTATAGGCCCAAATTTCTTCAGAAAACGTTTTTTTCAATAGAAGTCCGAAATTTGCTGTTTCTACATTCAACACGCGCTAACTAACAAACTAACTGCTAGAATGCATCTATATTTTTTACTTAGGTAGAGTAGACCATAGTGCCACTACCTGCCTACTTTGAATTCTCTATGTTTACCCAGTTAAGTGTTATAATTTTTTAAATTAAATGTTTTCGGAAAATTTTATATCTGTGCACTGCAAAAGTTACGCAGTGTGAAACTTTTTTGTTATTGAGTTTACATCAGGGAACCAGCGAGAGCAAATGTTGAGGAAGGTTGGAGAAAGTTTTTAAAATAAACCAAAAGGCAGTAACCTCTTTCTTTTATCCAGTAAGGCAAACAAAAGGTATTCATCTATTCAGCGCCACGCCTGACACAGAAGATAGTATAAGGAGCAGCACTAACATTAGTTCGAAAGAAGCCGTGTGTGTAACTGTGAGCTGTTATTGCGTTATTTGTTTAATATTTTTGTAAATATTTGTAGTTATGGAGGGGGAAGCTAGGAAGAGACGATATGTTGGTAAATTAAGAAGTAAGGAACGCCAAATAATTATGAATGTGTTAGATTATTTTTGAAGTAAAATGCGTGTAAGGCAGTAAAAGAAACAGCTAAGGCTGTTGAGTGTTCAGAAGCAGTAGTGTATAGGATTAAAAAGGAAGTAATGAAAGGACTTCTAAGAACGCCATCGAAAAAGAAAGCAAAAAGGGCGGGACTACACAAAACGCTAGGTTAACGCAATATGATTGAATAGTGCAAGGTGGAGTGCGGCGAATTGTTCATTCTTTACAGTTTGCAAATATTCCACCCACGCTGAATATAATTTGTCACGGGTCAACAGTGATGAGACCCAACCAAATTTCTCAAGGGCCACTCTTAGTCGGTTCTTACATGATTTGGGGTCCGAATATGAAAGAAGGGGTAAGAAGTGCATATTAATAGAAAGAGACGATATCGATGTCATCAGATGGCGACATAAATATCTAAAATACGTAAAAAGGTTTAGGGACCAGGGGAAATCAATTGTTTATACAGACGAGTCATTTGTAAATTTAGGTCATACAGTAACAAAGGCGTGGAGGGATACCAAAGTTAAAAGTGCCCATCTCGTCAAGCAGCAATTGAAGGACTAAGTACAGGACTCAGGCCACCTCGAGTCGCGCGCGGAGAAAGATTCGCAACTAGTACATGTTGCAACACTGCGCTCCATTTAACGTGTACTGTCTTCTAAGGGTGAAACGCGCTTTAGTTGCCCTGAAGGTCAGCACCATGGACCCTCCACTATGCAGCTCTGACCTATACTCCATCCAGCCTTTGATTCAGACCTTGTATCCCTCCGCGATAACCTGGTGTTCGTATCAGCTGCGACCAACACAAACGCCACCTAGTCGTGCCTCGTATTTATAATGCAACAGAACGATATTTACTCGAGAAATTTAAGAACAGCGCTGTTATCGCGTTACACTCACGTTGTCTTTACCAGGTTTATCGTGCATCTTGAAAATTCACAGATAATCGTCAATATTTAAGCTACTATATTTTGTGGTGTGCTTTGGTTTTGGCGCATCGCAGGTTAGTTGTTGACGGCTTGTGTTTATATCAAGTAGGAACCTAAGAGAGGAGCGATTATAGTGTCTTGAGATTTCGTTTTGTTTCTGAAAATTAAAGATAAAATTCATGGTATTACTTTTTCATAAACCGGTGAAGAAGTGATTTCTGAAGTACCTCGGGAAGGGTGGCATCATTACTTTAAGGACTTATTTCGTCGAATGCAAAAATGTATTGGTGTTAAGGGAGAATATTTCAAAACACAACAAAATCATATAAATTTCTTTAAAAATAATCCTAATTCGACTTTCTAAACATTTTCAATGTCACCCTCGTAAGACGTCAATGAGGTACGTCGTCTCAAAATGAACTTGAGGTCTTCTTGTAGCTCACCGGGAAAACTGTGAGCAACCTCACGGAAAGTGGAGGATACCTAGTTCAAATCCCTGCTATGGCACGAATGCTTCAATCTGGTTCTACTTTTCCAATAACCTAAGATTCAAACGGAGTTCATGAAAAATTATACTGGCCAAGAAAAACAAGTATTTTTAATGTTTCCTTCACTTCATGAGTCAAATCTTACTAATTTTGGTTTAAAAAATGAATATGACAAACAAAACAATTTATTAGCTCTAGTTTCTGCGATTCACAATAAGTAAAAATGTTTGATTTTAGCAGATTAAGAGATAGCGATTCATTTTAATTAAATACTTCAATATTGGATCTCCAGTTGAATCATTTTTAATGAGCATTACATTCCAAGAGTTATAAGCTAAATGAAGGCAGGCGGTTGGGTCTGAAGAGAATCATGTGGTGGCTCCATAAGCTCATTTTGAGTTTCCTCTTGTGAGTGAGTTCTGGAGCTTTCCTGATAAGTGACCAGCTTCATTCCAATGGCCTTGATCTATGTGTTACATGCTTACGTTTTTGTTCAGCATATTTGACTGAGTTGAGGAGGGGTTTCATGTTTGCATTAGTCTCTTTCATATAAACTGTATGAGCAACAGGAATAGAAGGAAGATGGTTGCCGTTGTGAAGCAATACAGCTTTCATACTTAGCTTAGAGGAACCTCCATTCCATAGGAAGTGGTAAGGTATCTGGATGTGGAACAGGTCAGATAGCAGATGGAAGATTCGGGTATTGAATTGTTGTTCCTTTTTAATTGACAACTCTACTTTAATTCGTGGACTCAATCGGAAATAGCAATCATCTGCATAGTTTGTGGCCTCTTGCCAAACCAGAGACACAGCAAAAGTCATAGATTGTTTTTGTCAGCCATTCCCGTGTAACACAACAAGAGTTGCAACAGGTATATGTGGAGCCCATGGCTCATCCTGGTCCTCTACCTTCAAACCAAAATAATGCCAATAGGTAGTTCATCAGAAGAAGTGTCAGATTACGTTTCTATGATGAAAATGTTACTTCACCACAAATGTAAGAAAATTTATTAACTGAGTTTACACATTCTCGTGGCATTTTAATAAAATTAACATCTTAAAAATAGCAAAATACCATAAATTCTGCACTAATAACAACAAAAGCAATATTATTAATCTTACATTCACAGCAACAGCATGAATGTTTATAATCTACAAACAGTTGAAGAACATTGTTTTTTTGTCAGTTGATAGGTGTGCCTATTTCAAAAATGAAAATTTCCCCAAACAAAATGTTGGCTTTAAAAAAATTACTTGTTACTTTATCGCCAAAACAAGATCTATAAGTCATTTTTAAGATTTTTTATGAATTCAGTAGGTGGAAATTCATAAAAATCAGCTATTCTAAGCCCGAAACACTTTCATTGTTCGCCAGCGTTATTATATATTTTATCTTCTTCTGAAGACGTTCCAAACTGGGATTTTCAGAAACATTGATTAAACAGAGCATGCCTATTGGACTTTGAGCAACATTAATGTAGCACAGCATATTTCTCCATCCGCAGGGGAGAGGCTGTAATGAAGAGATAGACTTTCAAACCTCCAGCAGACAAACTTTTATGACAAAAGGGGGCGTGATGAGCTTCTGTAGTAAATCAGCAGCTCCCAGCCGTTGCTCTGACGCAAATTTGGACTCCACGAAGGCTGCACAAGATGGATCAGAACATTTTTATTACCGTTATTTCGATAACTACTGGCTGTCCGTTTGCTGCCACCTGCGATATAAGTAATGTATTACTCCACATGCTGCATTCAAATGTTATAATTAGATGGAGTAAAATCTGACGGGTTAAAGCTATCCAAACAATAGGTTTCTCTGTAAGACTACGGAACGTAAAAGAGTTTCGGAAGCACGTTGTGTTCTATTAGTTTTTGATGCTGTTTATTAGTGGGCAGTACTAGTTACAATAGTGCAGAAGTTTAGTAACGAGAGGCTCAAGTTGGAAGACTACCGAGGTGAGTGTTCTAAAGATCCTTTAGTTACTAACAGTGATTTTGTCTACAATACTTTATCCACGTTAAGAGTAGTTTAGTATATGTTGTATATTTGGTATGTTTAATGAAATTTCATGTCAGGATTTCACCGGAAATATGTTTTAGGGCCTCCTGAATAATAAAAGCATTTTTAGAAAAAAAAGTCCGTTTGTGTCTGCCTGTGAATAGCACAACTCAAAAACTAGAAGTTGGTTAGAAACCAAAGTTGATATTTAAGCTTAATGTCAAGGATGCGACACGAAGATTTTGAAGAAAATTCCTCCATTCTAAACTACCCTTTACGTGGAAAATGTTGATTTTCTCAAAGGTGGTTCAAACGATTTTGATTAAAATGCCATATGTTTAAGATATTTTTATGGCAAATAAAATATATATTCTAAATTTTCTCGCTATAGCCCATGTAGTCTTGATGACTGTCACATAACCGGTAAACCGTAAGAGACAGCCCAAATATTGCTGAACAAAAAATGTAGATCTCGTTAAAACACACAATTTATGTGCAAATGCATTTTTGAAGTGTTATTCACTTTTTTATCTCTTGACTGTGTAAGCAGAACGGACTTTCAAAGCCTTCGCTTTGAAAGATTTGACTATGGCTCAAAGCCTATTGTGTTCTTGCACCTACAAGAAAATCAGCAATAAGATAATTTCTACAAATGTTTATCTTAACTAACACGAGGAATAAGCATTTGTAGGAATAATTAGTACAAGGGTAGAGAAAATCATGTGAGTGCAGCAGATAAGATTTTGTTAGCACATACAACTTCAAGGGCTCAGCTGACATAAGCCTTTATATATACTTCCCCGGTATGTAAAATAAAGGAACATCGGGAGCAGAAGGAGAGTTAGAAGAAAGCCTATAAGATAGCTTTAAAACTGAAACGCCGTGACCACACCAATCTCTTGTGCAAATGTTTCAATATGCGAAAACAAGCCTCAACATACACACCTTCCACATTAACAGGAAGAAGAAGAAAAATAAAAGGACCCTTTCAACCTTTACAACACAATTACTTTCCTTGACACGTAAGTATATAAATTCATCGCGGACACTCCCCTTCTCGATTCTGAATACAAGATAAACTTCTAATAATTCAACGTGTTAATAACCTTTGTAGAGAACCGACCGAGGTGTTTAGTTTTATAATTCGTCGTGTGAAGAAAAAAAATCGTTATCAGTTCGATAATTTATAGCGGAGTTTGAATGTTACATCTTACACGACGATCTGCCGCTTCTAGGAGGCGGAGAAAAACGTGCAGGTGTTGCTGGGGTAATTTGTGCGGCAATGTTGCCTGCCTGCTTGACTGGAAGTCCGTGTGAGATTTTGCGGTGATAGTGTGTCTTTTCGCTTCGCTTCTTCTTATGCCCGAACCAGTCGACTATCTTCACGCCTAATGCCCAATAAACCACCGAAACTAAATCGTTCCATGTGCTGACCCAACTGAGCAAATCGCGTTTGTACAAGGAAACACACCTACCTGTGTATCAGGTATAGGTAAATATACAAATCTACGTAACTTCCTCTATCCGACTTTTGATAGAGTAAACCGATGTTAAATGTGGCAAACATTGGAAGAAAGAGGATATCCACAATTTATAAGAATGATACAATGCTCCTACTTTCAAATACACGTGAGAAACAATGATAAAATTTCCTCAAAAGTGTTACAGGCAAAGGTGTCCTTTATTACCTACACTTTGTAATACTTATATTGATTTACCTGTAAAATGAGTGGAGCAGTTTTGCGTTATTTTATGTACAATTTCGAAGCCACAATGTTATGTAGGTATTAGAAAAACTGAGCTAATTTCTTGCCTCCCAAAGTTCAACCCCGATGTCCTTGTCGTTGGAGGTGGTAACTGGTGTAGCAACGGACAGCTCGTCAGGGTGATGCACAGGGGACTACTGTGTCCCAGGACCACTACGGTGACCAAGAAGGCCTGACGAGAACTGTGAAAAGCCAGGCTAATGACGCTCTGGTGAAGTCATCGCAGGGCTAATCATCCACATGGTGGACATCTTATTGATTCGGAAACTTCAAGGAATGGCTGGACGGATTACAAGGAAATGAACAGGCAATACAAGGACAATGGATACTGGTGCATGGAATATAACATCACTAACAGGAAAAGTGGTAGAGATAATAGAAGAAATGGAAAACTACCGAGGTTGGAATGGGAGAGTGGCAGAAACAGAGGAAAAGGAATGGTTGAATTAAGGAGAATGACACAGGAGTGACAGGAGTATAAGAAATTGATAGAAAGTCCGACGCCGTGAGGCACAAGGGAAAGCTGAAGAAGAACTAAAATTACACCTAAACAGCAATTTTCATTCTAAAATTAGACTTTTAAAAAAACTAATCCACTCATTTTATCAAAAATACTTTTCTCTGGGTTCAGCTTAAACGCATTAGATCTGAGGGTTCTTCAGACAAGTGCACCTAAGTGAACATCATCATACCAAAATAATTTTTTTTACGTATTAATTTACGAGGATATCACATGTCTTGTTTTGGACCTACAAACTTGATTTTCACATATATTCTTCCCCAAGCACTGAAAAATGTATAGTGTAAAAATGATGATTATAGCTGTAATAGTTTAGGTGATGTTCAGATCACAATACTGACATATTTTTAAGTGTGGATTACTATGTTTAACTACGATATGTCCTTAAAAATCCACTTAACGTGATTAAAAGATCACTTTTGTCATTCAATCTCTCAATATTTTAAACAATGTTGTATATATTCTAGAGCCTATTGTTGTAATTATATTTATATCTTCTAATGGAAATCTCTCATTTGTGTTTGTATTTGTTAAAGTAATCTCGTAATCTTTGCGTAGGTATAACAGCCTTTAATTGAAGGAAGACGTTGTCAAGAGGTTCATTCATAATGAACGCTATATTTCAATCAGGTGGCCTATTAACGCTGATTGTAAAGCAAAATATAGACAAACATTCAAGCAGGAGGGAGAAAGATTTTTTTAGGTCGAAGAGACAATATCAATGAGACCAGAGCTTTGTCAGAATATCAAGAGTAGAAACAAATTATGACTATCTTGATCCGGTATTGCAGACTTTTCAAATATTGTCTGGTCTCTGGCACTAGTTGAGCTACTTTAATTAGATATCTATGTTTGTTTGCCATGCACTGTTGTGAATACTTGCAACTTTCTGGTCCATCTTGGTCAGGAATTTATCACATTTCATATTCTTCATTCTTTCTCTCGCTCTCTCTCTCTCTCTTTCTTTTATTTTGAACACAAGGAGTTTTAGACAAAAGGAAGGCAAAGGCATCAGGGAACTGATGATAGATGTCTCTGCCTTCGTATCTATATTTCTGTCGGCGATTTTAATGATCTGGGAGTCAGTGAGTGTGACCAATTCATGATCAATAACTCCAGACAAGCGTTTGGTTTATCAATTGCGTCATCTTAGATACGGCGATACTTTCACAGAAGAAAGACTCCTCTCTCTTCCTCATTGTTTATCCTTCCAGGTTTTGGGTTTAGACTTCTTTGGTTTATTTACTGTCTGAACGTTTCTTCCGCAGAATTGCTTTCACGGAACACGTTTTGAATGCGCCAAAAATCCCTTGTTCCCTTTGCATTCATAAGCATTTTAGTCGTAAATTACGAAACTTTTTTGTAAGAATTGGAAAACTATTGAAATATTGAGTTAAGAGTAAGGGACAATTTTTATCTAAGCAAACGTAATCCACAATTATTGTCACATAAATAATACTTATAAAGAGATAGTGCGTTGTACTACTACACAGTCCCACACCACCTCTGTGATAATTAATAATAATAATAATAATAATAATAATAATAATAATAATAATAATAATAATAATAATGATGATGATGATGATTATAATCATAATGATGATAATAATAACAACAACCCCAAGCATGAAGGGCCATGGCTTGCGCCCAGCCGCTGCGTTCCCCACCTCTGCCCACTACAGGCGTCATTGGTGAAGTACAGTATTAGAGAGTGGGACGTGGTCAGATCCCCGAGGCCTCCCGGCCAGTTATGCGGCCTTCGCGGCCTGGGGCCACCACGAATACCACATACAGGTCCCTGGGATCGAATCCGGGCCGCATAGGTGGTAGGCGAACTCTCTAACCGCTCGGCCACGGCGCCACCCTAGAAGTTAATAATACACCCTCAAATGGTAACTCGATTTAAACACCAAATTTAAGTTGATCATTAAGTTGATCAACTAACTTAACTGGTGCTGTCTATCGTCACAAACACCCACGCATACTCTGGAAAAGAGATCTCATAGTTCATTACAGAAGCAGCTGGCAGGAGACTTATCGATGACCGAGATATTGGAGACGGCATAAATAAAAGGTGCACCAGGGACTACGTCATCAGTTTATATTTTCTCAAGTGTAAATATGTAATCTGTAGTCTCTCTCTCTGTATTTATATATACAGAGAGAGACAGACACACACACACACAACTATTGCTTGTGCATAACGTATGTGACTATGACTACGTTTGGGCAGGTTTCCCTTTTGCCCCTCAGCCTAAAGAGACTTTTTGTGCCCTTCCTATTTTCTAATGAGCATATGAGTGAGTGAGTGAGCGAGTGAGTGAGTAGGGTTTAAGGGCCTCTCGACAGCTAGGTCGTTAGAACCCGATCCTGTTTTCTAATCTAGGGATCTATATTTATATACCTAGTTGTAGTATTTGTCTCACTAGATTGAAACCTTTCTCTAATTTTGCGGTGGCTCCAAGAACCTGGTATGTTCTCCGTTCTGTGGCTTCACATTTTAATACGAGATCTTACACCGGTTCGTTGGCCTTTAAACACAAGCTTCCATTTGATATAGTCCCATTGTCTTCTGAATGTTCCATGTCCAGTTGTATAATGTATAACTGTTCCAAGTTGCGGCTTGGTTATCCTAACGAGTACTTAGTTTATATGCCAGTAAAGTTTGTTTATGGGTAGGCATTATTTCTCATTTGTTTTGGGTTTCATTACGTACCCAATTTTGTACTGTGTTTGGCTTCTAAAATGCTTGTTCCACAGAAAGGTTGTGATCCTGTGAAGGGGAGAGATGCTCCTTTCTTGCTAGGATATCAGTCTTTTCATTTCCTGTATGACCAGGTACTCATCGTAACTCTACGGGAGGCAAGATTTAATATGTTGTGACAACATTCCCACACTAGTTTAGACTTAAAGTGATGGGAACTGAGAGCCTTAAGTGCAGCCTGATTGTCGGAATTTCTATAGCAAATACCTCTGCCTGAAAGGCAGATAAGGTATGTAAAATTTAAAATTATTTCTGATCATAAATTTAGTGTGAATAACATAACGAAGGAGACCAGTACAATTTTATATCCTATTTAATACACATATAAGGGATATAGTATAAGAGTTACACAGAAAGCCGTGAGAGTGTTGTACATCAGATTCTTTACTCCTTGATATCTAAAACATTTCTTCATGGAGTGTGGTTTAGTGAGACACTAAGTACCGCAATAAAAGTAAATCGGTTTGAGCTTCGTGCGCTTGAAATCGTATAGAATAAATCTTAGGGAATGGAAGCGGTACTGTGATTCGCGTGTCCAAGGATTGTTTGGAGGCCTAATTCACACCAAGAGTGATGAAGATCGTGGCGGTGCGATATGCTGTTAATTTACACCGGCCGCGGCCTCACTTGGCGGAAACAATTCCAATTACTTCGAGAGATATTTCAAATTACACTTGTCGATCACGCAAATCGCGCCTCTTTTGTCACGTGGATATCCACCATTACATGTCATTGCGTTATCCCGTGCAATACTTGAGGATAACGTTTTCTTTCTCCTTGGCTCCTTTTTCTGTGTTACAAGACAACAGTCAATGCAGTAAAGTGCCAAAATTTAATTCTCGATACTTGACATCCTTAAAAACTCAATAAGACTTTCTAGAAGTTCTTTTTCTCTCGGACAAGTCAAGAAAGTCAATTCAAATTATTTTACTTACAGTTACAGTAATCGAGTATATGACCAGGTAAGAGTATTGGATAATAGCAACCTTCCTGAAAAGAAGTGTACAGGTACTTATAGTAGCTACAAAACAAGGATGAACATGGGTCTAGCCAATACAGTGATACGCAATACGCGCAAGGCAGCTTCCCCGTAATCTTACACAGAAAGGCAGTTAAGCGAGCCTACACATGGTGACCCAAAATTCCATAGGAGATGACAGAATAATCACGTGATGAGAATCGTTCTCTGATTGGTTAATTTCTTATGTTGGAGATGCACATAGCTTGAATACTTTAACCTTGCAATTTTCTAACTTTACGTTTAATTCTGTTTATTTTTTGCTTTGTACATAGAATAGGGTTGCATTCCACCCAAAAAATCGATATCGAGATCTCACACCGGAAATACATTTTTGGGAGTCCCTGAGTGTAATATACATAGAAAAAGTTCCTGTGTGTGTGCGTGTGTGTGCGTGTGTGTGTCCGTCTGTGAACACACCTTTAGCAATAAATTATTGGTTTAAATCCAATTAAGTATATTGACTTAGGACGAAGAGAATTTTTTGGTGCACAAAATATAACAAACAAAAAAAAAAAGTTGTTTAAAACCAAACTTGGGATTTAAGTTCAGCCTATTCTATGGATGCAACACCAAGATTTTCAGGAAATTCCCCACCCCTGACTACTCTTTACATGGAACATTTTTCGAAAATTTTGATTTTTTTCAAAAATGACTTAGTGATTTTGATTAAATACCATTTGTTTAAGATATTTTATGACAAATGAAATGTGAACGACGGAGCCGAAAACAAGTTCCAAATTGCAAGCTTCTGCACCATCTGTCCGCAGACTGCCCGGGATCCGTCCGACACACAGTCCCCCTAATACAGGAAGTGATCATTTCACATATGGGTGAGAGGTGACTTTCTGGTGAAAGGACAACTCCGAAAAGATGCTTAACTCAGACAATCGAGATAGAATCCCACTCCTTCCTACAACAAGCAGGCACGACTTAACTTTCTCCACGTTGATTGTTAATGAAAAATATGAATTCACAAACGAAGTAATACACACATTTATGGCATCCCGCATTATGTAGGAATAAGCGACTTGGTGTAAAGTGTTGGGATATTTAGCTGGTTTTAATTGCAGAAAGTGTATAGTAATAATAATAATAATAATAATAATAATAATAATAATAATAATAATAATAATAATAATAATAATAATAATAATATATATTTATAATAATAATAATAATAATAATATATATATTTATTATTATTATTATTATTATTATTATTATTATTATTATTATTATTATTATTATTATTATTATTATTATTATTATTATTATTATTATTATTATTATTATTATTATTATTATTATTATTATTATTATTATTATTATTATTATTATTATTATTATTATTATTATTATTATTATTATTATTATTATTATATGTATATTTATAATAATAATAATATATTTATTATTATTATTATTATTATTATTATTATTATTATTATTATTATTATTATTATTATTATTATTATTATTATTATTATTATTATTACAGACGGGAATCGAACTCGGGACCCTTGGCACAGCAAGCCGTTACTCTGCCTACTGAGCTAAGGTGCCACCTTTTTAGAACTCGTAAAATCAAATTTTCTTCCTTTATAAATGCGACATTAGCAGTTAAGAATTTAAGTAGATAATTATGCAGGTATATT
The DNA here is from genome assembly GCA_030765045.1 of Tenodera sinensis. Taxonomy (NCBI): domain Eukaryota; kingdom Metazoa; phylum Arthropoda; class Insecta; order Mantodea; family Mantidae; genus Tenodera; species Tenodera sinensis. The sequence continues at coordinate 45,426,361 of CM060967.1, forward strand.
CAGATGCTCTTAATATTGTAAACGGAACAACGTACCTGCAGTAGTTTTTGCTTTCTCTACCACATGAATAGTAGGTAGAAAAGGTAATGCACGTTCTGAGGTCCCCAAACATGGGTATGCATGTGCGAGTGTGTCTGTCCGTGTATTTTTCGTAAACCAGTGAACAGCATAACTCAAAAACCAAAAGTCGCGCAAATACCAAACTTGAAACTTTACACAGAACATTTTTGGAAAATGGTCCTAAGGGTTTACATTAAGATACCATATGTTTAAGATATTTACATGACAAATGAAATGTATACATTAAATTTTCTGGAATAACCTATGATGTCTCTGTACGATTTTTGTATAACTGATAATCTTTAAGGCATAGAAAAAAATCTTACCACACCAAAAATGTAGACCTTGTTAAAGCATGCAGTTGGGTAAAATAAGCTTTTGTTATGGAGTTAACCATTTCCGAGATATGGTCGCTTTGCATTTTTTTCCTTTGGTGATTCAAAGAGAATGTAGTTTCAAAGCATCACATAACGACCAGCCCTTAAAAATTTGACTATCTCCTAAGGGTTTTGGGCTCCCCTTTTCCCACTGTAGCTTCAATGAAATATGTAATGAAACCATTTCATCAAATGTTTATCTCCATTAACATAAAGTAGATAGAAGAATAAGATTTTGTCAGGATAGTTTACTGAAGATTGAGTAGAGAAAATCTTGTGAATGTAACACAATATACTACTTTTAAATGTGTACGTTAGAATTTAAAATAAATGTAGGAAAATTCTATGAAATTATGTGTAGTTAATAATTGTCATTAAGGGGAACAAATCATGAAAGTCGCTTCTGGGACATGGTAGTTTGCTACCTTAAAAGCAACTGTCATATTTTTTTCCGCAGCAGAGTAAGCAAGTCCATGCAGCTAAGAAATGCAGAGTATTGTTGGGAAACGGAGCCCAAATATTTCGTTGAAGCATTAAATCTAATGAAGTAGTTGTATAACCTTAAATCTGTAGATGTTTTACGCTGTATGAAGCTAGATTGTAAAATCTGGTAACACTCGGAATTAGCATTTAGAAATTGTTCAGAAGGTACTTTTATTTCAGGTTAATCGGGAACGTCCACAATTTTTCTAGTTATTAATGAACATTTCTAGTACGTAGACTAGTGATGTGAAGCCGGTCAACAGTCGGCATCAGATGCTCAAGGTCAAGCTGTCACATCACTGCTTGTAACTACAGCCCCATGACAATGGAGCGATCAGAACAAAGACTACAATGAGCACGGCAGAACACAGCATTTCCAGACTGTTCTAGAAACTTTAAATTTCCAGGTTATTTACGAGAAGTTCGAGAAAAGGCGAATTTGAAGAAAAATCCGTGCTACGGCATTCTCGCCTAAATAAGCGAATGCGGAGGCGAGAAGATTTTTCGGAATCGTTAAATGTTGAACGAGACAGCTGTTAGCATTAGTTTTAAGTGTTCGTTGAGAGACAAAGAAAGAGAGAGAGTTTGACTATCGTCGAGATATTGGTGGAAGAATTTTGAGTGAGTGAATCAGCCAGTTGTTTGTGTGAACAGTCGAACAGTATTAGCGTTTTGAGTCAAGTATACGAGAGGAGAGTACAGCTCCGAGTTGCAACATCACAGTGAATTGTACATTGTGTTAACGATAAAACGGAACTGTATTTTTATGCTTCTGTTTTAGAAGAGAAATTAAGTGACAGAAAAAGTAATTGGAAGTCATTTGTCACACTGGTGTCAGGAGTGGGATTTTGCACATTGAAATTTTGCCACACACTAAATGAAAAGCGTAGCTACACGTGTGATGCATGGTACTATGTGAACTTTTGTGATTTCATCATTTTATGAATTATGTACTGCACAATAGCAATGCGACTGGTCATTTTGTTGTGAATTAACTGCTGTAGTTACATTGGTAGTAATATTATTTGCAGTTCATAGAGAAGTCAAAGGCTTTCATAAACTGATACAAAATATTGTTGAATAAATCTATTAAATACAGTGTTAGGCACAATACGGAATATGACAATAAATTAGACGTTTATAAAGCACCTTAAAACATAATCGCTAACTGACGCGACCTCGATTTACCATAGATTATATACTTAACAAGGTTTAACGTTTTATAGCATAACATAAACAATATTTTATTCAGCAATATAAAATCACTAGAAAACAATTTGCTTATACAATGCGCATTCATTAAATGATGTATCTCTTGCGCGGCCATAAGGATTGCCACGATTGCTTTTTACGTTGTCTGCTATTTGTCTGCAATTAGTAGTCATAAAAATTTGATATCCTGATATTACCAAAATACTCGTTTTGTGGTACCCTGAATAAAAAACATAAAACGGTTATAAAAAGTATCAGTGTATGGTGTGTCTGTTTCTCTGTCGATCTGTGAACAGAATAACTAAAAATCTGATGTGTTGCACTCACATGCCTTTCTCTACTCTTGTACTAACCATTCTTACTAACTCATTCCTATATCTCCTTCCTGTTATAGTTGAGATAAACATATGCAGAAACTATCTTATTGCTTATCTTCTTGTAGGTACAAGGAGAATATGGGAATACAATATATTTTGAGCGATAGTCAATTCCTTTAAAGCTTTAAAATTCGTTCACTTTGCACGGTTAACATATAAAAAATGAATAACGATGTTCCATTTGACAGACGTATGGGTTCTCCAAAACTCACACAAATAACAAGGAATATCTCCGAAATGGTTCACCCCTCAAAAAAAAAAAAAAAAAAAAAAAAAAAAAAAAAAAAATAGACATAAACTGTGTTTTAGCAAGATCTACATATTTTGTACAGTAAGATTTGGTCTATCTCTTACGGTTTACCAGTTACAAAAAAGTCTTCCAGAGTAAATAGGACTACATGGGCTATAACTAGAAAATTCAAGATATACACTACATTTGCGGTAAAGATATCTCAAACATGTGACATTTTAATCAAAATCGTAAGAGCCATTTTCAAGAAAATCAAAATTTTCGAAAAATTTTCCATATAAAGGATGGTTTAGGGTGGAGGGATTTTCTTCAAAATCTTCGTGTCGCCTTCTTGAAAGACATTAAACTTAAATACCAACTTTGGTTTTTAACCGAATTTTCGGTTGACAGTCACACAGACTGACACACACACACACACACACACACACACACACACACACACACACACACACATACACACACACACGGACCTTTTTATAAAAGTGCTTTTTTGTTTTAGGGGCCTCAAAAATATATTTCCGGTGAAATCTCGACATCGAACTTTTGAGTGAAATACAATACTTCCTCTACTTAGAGAAAATCAAAAGTGACCACTCCGTGGAATACCAAACTTAAGTTCAGCATCTTCCGGGAATGTGACACGAAGATTTTAAGGAAAATTCCCTACAACAAACTACCCTTTACGTGGTTATATTTTATTTTCTAAAAAATCGCTCTTACAATTTTGATAAAATACCTACATGTTTAAGATGCTTACACGAAAAGTTAAATGTATATCTGAAATTTCTGGGGATAGTAGTAAAGACCTCTTCATTCTAAATGACTTTAACTGATAAACTGAGAGACAAAGAAAGCCTTATTTTATGCACAATATATATTTAATTGAATCACCTAATTGGGCTGGAATTAACCATTTCCGACATATTTTTGTTATGGGTTTGAATTTTGAAATACTAATACTTTCCTCAAATGCTAAGACTCTAATCGCGTTTATCCCCTGTGGTTATGCAAAGATCATTAAACTTGAAAGACATCACATAGCGACATGCCCTTTAAAATTTTATTCTCGGCCATGTCATAATGTAGGCCTTATACACCACTGTAATGGGCCTCATTATATCCACCTCTTCATAATGATGCTGTCATCCACCAATCAAAGGTGAATCAGTTCATAACGATACTGCTAATCCACCAATTAAAGGTGCGCCAGTTCATAACGGCATTGGCAATCCACCAACCAAAGGTGCATCTGTCCATAACAACACTGATAACCACCAATCAAAAGATCCGCATGTAGTAATCTACAATTCGCCGTCTGCGCACATTCCCACGCAGCTGAAAGTGAAACTATCGATTCCCGTATATGAAATAAAGCTATTCTGTTTATTTAATAATTAGTGTTAATATTGTAAATAGCATTCTAATAAACTCAATTAGTCTTCTTATTTTTGAAACTCTACTTTTTTAAAGCTTATAGGATATATGCTCTCTGTATCATTGTGCCAAGGCCTACATAACAATAAAAGTTGAAGGTGGAGTTATCGATTCTCGTATACACAAATCGAATGGTTAAAATGTCGGACACCATTGACAATAACACGCAGCGTAGATTACTAAAACACTTTATAAATGTTTTAAACTAGACTCATGATCGAGCTTAATCATATGAAACTTAAGTATAATGGCAATTAAGATGCTCGTATGAATATACCTGCATTTTAATTACTGCTATTATACTCTCGTTGTATAGGTAATATTCTATTTACAATCGCCTTACCTACCGTATCCTACATCGAAATATGTAAACATGAATTGAAATTTTATATGGATTAACAAGAAGTAGATCGAATAATGAGCATCTAAGATTAAATTGAGGTTTTATTTATCGACGCTCTAGAACTGCTATGGTTCTCAGCATCTCTTCTATATTGGACGTAAAGGCCACTTAATTTTGCTCAGAGGCCTGTTTGTCAAACTTGTTCTTTTACATGAGGTAAACTTATGACACGGAATCACCAACTTTAGTTTCTTTCCGAAGGAGCCACTCTAAGAATTTTTGCGCCCAGAATGAAATCCATCGTCCTCCGCTGGAAACCAGAGGCTAGCACGTTACCCACAAATCACGGAAACTCATTTCCAATGGGGCCCAAAATGACCTAGCTGTCAACGGGCCCCTAAACTCCATTCATCCATCCATCATTTCCAGTGGAGTTCTTCAAAAGTTCTTGAACAAATTTCCATACATCTATACGCACGCGCGCACGTACGCACACACACACACACACACACACACACACACACACACACACACACACACACACACAAGAGATTGCTTAATAGCTTAATCTAGGCTAAATAAGTCCCATTAATGAATAAATTAACTTATAATGGCAATGTGACAAATCCCACTTCTGACACCACTGTAACATATTGACAAGTCCAGTTACGTTTTGTCACATTATTTCTCTTCTAAAACACAGTTCTCCTTTATCGTTATTAGCACAATATACAATTCATCACGACCTTACATCTCAGAGCTGTTTTGTCTTATCGTAACCTTGAGAGAAAACGCTAATACTGTTCGACTGTTCCCACAAACAATCCCGACTCTAAAATTGTTCCAACACTGCCAACAACTCCGACGCGGCGATTAGTCCCAAAACTAGCCGTAGGACATACACTCAAATTTCCCTCAACAACAGCTGTACACATACACACACTTAAAACTAACTGCTAATTGCTGTCTCGTTCAACACTTACCGACTCTGAAAAGCAGACTATCTCTCGCCGCCGCATTCACTTATATGGGCGAGAATGATATACCATGAATTTCTCTCGAAATTCACCCTTTTGTAAACATGTTCGGGCCCACGAACAGTTTTCTCAAAGAGTCTGGAATGATCTGTCTTTGTTCTGGCCTGCTCCATCGTTATTATTTATTCGCCGCATTGTGGTGTGAAGTAACAACTGTCATTTACTGAGGAGAATGTCTTGGTCCTTGAACGTGCAAACGTGTAAAACCAGCAGTCAAAAATCATTGTCTGTAATATAGTTGTACCGTAAGCAGTGCCAGTGTTGCTACAATGTTATATCGTGTGGTTTCTGAGGCTCCAATAAACACAATTCATTAGTGATATTAGATGTATGATCATAATTTGTTTTTCTTTTTATGCGGTAATATAATGCATTAGAGATGCTACTTCGCCTAATACTTATTGTCCCGGGAAAGAAAGAATAATTCACTTTTATGTAGGGTGTAACACATCAGAACAAAAGGAAGAAACAATAGAGCGCTATCTCAGGTTCACTTGTGTCAATCACATGGCCATAGCTAAATTCCTGAGCCAAATGCAGTAGACAACACCGAGTTTCCTTTTTGAGACGTAAGACCGCCCGGTGGTGTGAGGTAGCTTTACCTTAAGCGTCTCTGACGGACCTGTGGCCAGCGCCACGTTATATTGAAATCTTTAGTAATTGACAAGTTGTTTAAATTAACTATTTATACTACGGTTGATGTTTCAGTTTTATGAAAATCATTCCAAGATCAACATAAGGTTGGGTTATGTCCGAATTCCACGATTCGTTACAGACAAGGAAAGCTTAATAAATGTTTTAGTTGTTTTGCGCTTAAAACAGACAAGTTGCATGACTTTGGCCAGTAACTAGGCAACATGAATCATGAAAAAACAGCACAAGATGCGTTGAGACTAAATGGTTTGGAGATATCATCAGCTGTAACACAAGTGCTACCGACCACAAAGTAAATTAAACTGCGAAGCAACTAAGTAGTAAAGTTCTTCAGGTTCACGTTTGCATGTTCCTAACGATTGCTGTGATGGAGTGAAGTGCCAAATGGTAAATAGTGTGCGGAATAGCCCAGCTTTGCTCCTTAATGGACTTTACGATGAGAGTCAGTTTTAACAAACGAACTGTGCTGACCTACAAATTGCACACAATGCCTCTTATAATAAAATGTAGTGAGTAAAGGTGTGATTCTGCTCAATGCGGTCGAAATTATCTGACAATTTGCTTTGTTATTGAAGAATATGCGAATACAGTAAACTTTGAGCGATAGTCTAAACTCTAAAGCTTTAAAATTCCGTTCTCTTTGCGCGGTTAATATATATAAAAAAAAAAAAGAATAACGATGTTCCATTTGACAGAAGTGTACATAAGTTATCCAAAACTCACACAAATAACAAGGAATCTCTCCGAAATGGTTTAATCTAACAAAAATTGTGTGTTATAGCAAGATTTACATTTTTGGTACAGTAAGATTTGGTCTTTCTCTTACGGTTTACCAGTTATGCAAAAGTCATCAAGAGTAAACAGGACTACATATTATGTAGGCTATAGACAGAAAATTCTAAATATACGAGAAATACAAAATAATTTATTGCAGTGTATGCTTGACGTATACCAAGAAGAAATTAAGGGAGAAATTTCTAAAGCAGAGTACATTGCTGCTCGTAAATTTGTTTGCCATAAAAATATCTCACATATGGTATTTTAATCAAAATAGTTAGAGCCATTTTCAAAAAATCAAAAGTTTTGAAACATTTTCCATGTAAAGGGTAGTTTAAGAAGGAGGAATTTTCTTTAAAATCTTTGTGTCTGATCCTTAAAAGACATTAAACTTAAATACCAACTTTGGTTTTTTAACCACTTTTCGTTTTTGAATTATGCTGTCCACAGACTTACACACACACACACACACACACACACACACACACACACACACACACACACACACACACACACACACACACACACACACACACACACACACACAAAACGCGCGCCCGAGCGGACCTTTTTTTATAAATGCTTTTATTCGATACAGGGGCCTCAAAACATATATTTCTGGTGAAATCCGACATCGAATTTTTTGGGTGGAATACAATACTTTACTATACTAGTAGAGAAAGCAAAAGTGTGTTCTTATTTCTTTATAAAGAAGGCAGCAGACAATAGTGATGTGTTAGGCAAGAACTACAATAGTCCTACCGTAATCTCGGTTGTATCATGTTAACGTATAGTGGTGGCACACTTAAGAGAGGCACAATACATGTCCAAAAATAATTTAGGTATGTATAAAAACATATTTCATTATCATTTCATAGTCTTTGTGTTGATGTATTAGCATTTACAGAAGAAATCATTTTCTTTAAGCATCACAAAACCGAATAGAATTAGATAGTGTCTAATACTATTTACACAAATACTGTGGAAGCTGTGGAAAAACCAGATTCATGTTCAGCAAGTCGAAATACATAGGGATAATATATTTTGGTACTCTAAAAGTTTACAAAGTTAAATTCTGTCGATTGTCGCGGTACGGCTTTGAAGTCAAAGATATTAAACAAGGAATAAAACATCACAGAACTTTTGAAGAATTACGGAAGTATTCATAGAAGATTAAACATTTTCAAAATATCGATATTGTGTTTCCGCACCATTAGTAAGCGCAATGTAGAATATAAGGTTTCATATACCTAGTAATAAAAAGCTACATATTCAAAACTAAATGAAAATTTATGGAGTTACTTGAGTTTACGCCAAATATATTACTTAACATCCGTTTTCTCTTTGGCACTCATATTTTATTTCGGACATTTTGTTTTATGATTCAAGTGATAAGGAAGCGGTTTCTTCTGTAAAGCCTTCCGTGGACCTCGGGCAACATAAAGTAAAATTCAGGCAGTTGTTATGGCAAGTGCTCCCCATTTTTCTCCCTTGGCACTTCTGTCTTGGTAATTGGCCCCAATTTAGATACAGGGTCAAGATAGCCGCGTCCCTGCGCGCAACTCTAAACTACATCTTGTTCCTTGTATTTGCACTAACATTCTCTAATGTCTAACGTTTCCTGTGCAGTTCCACACCGTGTAATGACAGTATTCTAGCTCTGAAAATGGCTGGAAACGGCGAGGGTTAGGAACGAAACTGTTATTTTGACCTTGTTTCACGGCAGTAAATTACAGCTGAGACACGAATATGCAAACGTGAATATACAGAAGTACTGAGGTGCAAAGTCGCGTTATTTTGGTGCAATAATAGCGTTCTCAGAAGTACTCGAGTGAATAGGACGAATAAAAGAGAAGGAGAAGAAAGGAAAAAAGAGCATGAGTCACATAAAGACTAAAAGATAAACCTTATTGGGTCACACAATATAGCATTCGAGGTTATAAGAAATCAGACGAGTAACAGTCACGTTTCCTTATTTTTAGCTTCTCTACTTTTTAGCCATCTAATAGAGCCAGATGTGTCTAGGGCAGCCATGTCCAAACGCCGAGCCAGTCTTTGATACTTCCCACATGACCTGTTGTATTTGGAAGGAGGAAGAGGAGCAAATCAACCTTTGCACTGTCAAGTGGTGTTGTCTGTTACGTATAAATATTGTGCATAAGGAAGGACTTCTATGCATTCACAAACCAAAGAATTTAGCATGTATAATAACGATAATCATCAGTAAACAGTATTAAGTTTCCAAATTCGGCAGAGAGAAAATTCACTACTTGGATAGCTGTCCTATTTTAGAGTTGTCATAAAGACAGAACCTACTAATAAACTGTAGAAAAATACAATTTTAAACACGAATAATACAAGATAAAAAACTTATAATATAAAGATATTTGACAGATCAAGTGTAATGATGTATGAAATTATTATACAATTTGGAAATAGCACGCCTAACCATTTTAGAATTATTTATTTCACTTAGTGTAGTATATAAATGATTGTGTAAAATGTACAAAGAATCGCGGATAATAATTTGTAAACCAATGTCTCCTAAAACACTTAACTGCAATTCAAAACGTCGAAACAAATCAACAGCAAACGACCATCAAAAAGTAGACCAATCACTTCCCAACTTGAAATTTGGAATGCAAGGCTTATATTGTAGTCTTTTTTACTTATGAATGTCCTTAATCTGGTCTCTATTTCTTTTTCAAATCGGATTGTAGGGTCAACGATTAATCCTTTATCTATGACAACTATGTTAGTTTTTGATGAAGCTGGAGACAGAGAAACAAACCACTTCTTCGTGCACCTCATATTTCTTTTTGGCTCTATATGAATCAGCAATGGTCGTCCGTACTGTGTGATGTCTGTTGTTTCTAAGAAGTTCACGCTTACTGCAGAAACCAACGCACGTGTGAGGTTTTCGGTCTCGTTGCACACACGGCAAAGGTTTACTTGGACTCTACCCGGAACACTGCGAACTGAAGAGACATTACAGTTCACTTTGATGGCGTTGGTTCATTGTGATGACCAGAGACCTTTCTTTGCAGAAAACCACAAGTTGGGCCATTCAGAAAAGAGAACAAGTGCTATTCCATTCTGTAGAAATTATTTCCATTCTTGTATTCTTCATTAGCGAGCTTATTCACATTCTAATATGTTGTTGTTGTTGTTAGCTAATGCTGGATTTCTGACAATGAAGTCATTAATCCTCTTGCTCTCCAATAATTTTCACTGATGATATTGAAGAGAGCAATAGCAGTAATAGTAACCGCTTTTTAGAGAGCACCATATTTTTATAACATTCAAATATGAATATCTGTTAGAGATATTTTAGCTGTGCTTCATTCGAAAACAAAGTTGCTCGCAAATGTAAGTGGAGGCAAACTTTACCGAGCTATAAATGTCTTAAGACGAGGATATTTATTTCTAGGAGCAAGTTTCAAATAGGAAACCCTGTCCGGAAATGCTGTAGCGCATCGAAGTGTGAATAGCCGTACGTTCACATTTCGTCAATAAACCCAACATCGAGCTGTCTACATTACAAATGGTCTTCAAACTGTGCACCTCCTAGTTCATTGCGGAGCCTGTATCGGCGGTGGTGGCCTCATGTGCATGACCCAATACGTGCGATTGCCTTTGAAGACTTTCAATCGCCCCATGGACTCGAGTCATAAGGTCCTCTGCTGACGTTACAGGAGTGCCATACACCATACTCTTCATACAACTCTAAATAAAATAGCCGAGAGGTGTCAGAACTGGCGACCGTGCTGGGTAAGGAACTGGTCCACCTCTACCAATCGATCGATTTGAATATGCGACGTTGAGGTGATTCCGTACATTTACATCAAGTTGCGTTGGAGCTCAAGTCGGCCATTTCAGCAGCGCTGTACTGGTACATATCGCACTGCTGTTAAAGCGTTACTGTACTGGAAACTACACAAGTAGCGCAGCAGGATGTGCACCAAGGACTCTATGGAGGAATGTAGTGCATGAGAAGAATGTTATTAGGTTCAGGTCGCTCTTCCCAGTACACAGATGACTAAAGGGTTGCATATCTACCGGATTGAGATATCAAAACGAATGTTAAATTGTCATAGCCGTTGGTTCTCAAACTTCGACGCTCTCCAGCGTCCAAACCGTGTATTTCAGGACAGGGGTTCTTATTTGAGAACCAATTAGCTTGCCACACAACATACTAGGTTGTCAAAGATTTTTGGGACACTTAGTATATATATCGAAGACAAAAATACTATAGTTTGCTTAAAATGTTCCAAAATATTCATTAAGCACACATCTTCATTCCTGTGAAATTGATATCACCGACAATCTTAATATTGGTGTTTACGTAAGCACCCATACACGTAAATCCTTTCGGAAACGCCTTCTTGATAACATGTCTACTTTGGCTGACCGTATCTATCTCTAGAAGAGACGAACGTTGTTGATAGGCTGAGAGAGTAATTTTAACGTCAGTTTGTGCGAGTAAGCGCAAAAATATCAACTGAGAAAAGAAAAGAAAAAAAAATGGAGCGATATTAGGTGCCGATTGCCTGTTAATGTGATAAGGAGTGATGTATGACAGAATGCCTAGATACGAGCAGCTTATCTTCAACACTATTTTGTCACATTTATTGTTTCCTGAACAAAAATAGCAATGAAAATGGAAGTTTTGCTTCCGTACGGAAAACTGTAAATACAGTTGAACCTGGTTTATACGTAACCCAGTTCTAATTAATTCGTATTTATGCGTAAATTTTTGTAGGTCCCGGCAAAATTTAATTTAGACACGTGTTAATAGAACTTTATTTATATGTAATTCGCTGTTATACGCATTCAATTTCAGTGAAATAAAACCGAGTTTTACATATAATGAGCATACAGCATACTCTAATAATCGAGGCGTAGTTTCCTTATCTTTGTTCACAAAGATGAAAGCTGAGCGGACGGATTTCAGCCGCGAAAACAACAGACAAAGACGCTTGCTGGTAGAGCCTGCGGCTTTTGGCGCGAGAATGTCGTAGTAACAAACGAGAAGTAAAGATACAACTTTTCGGTATCTAGTGTTTACTGATTAACAGTAGTTTTGTCTTTCAGTTCTCAATTGCTTTTAATTAGCCATGGAGAACAGAAAAAGGAAATGTTATACACTGGATAAGAAAGTAAAATTTACACGAGAGGTGGAAACTTAATCCACACGAAACCAAAACCGAAATTTTTTCAGACCATGCTATGTGACACCAGAACTGCGGTGTGATGGCTGCTTGGCGCGACCTGGCACCGGGATGAAGAGATCTCAGCACTTATTAGGGACTTCTGCACGTCTCTGTGGCCTGTCTAGCTGCGACCCTGTGTGGCACCTTCGGTTACCTCATCGGGGATGCAGCCACAATAGATCTGTGTTGGTCGAAGTGAGCGAGGTGTACCCTCTGTGCCTATACCCTTTACCCTTTACCTTTTCCTTTAATGTGCCTGTGACAAGGATATCTAAACTGGTTCAGTATTAGAAGTAGAGCAAAATAATTCGTGCAATAGGGGTTTAAGCATTTCCCCTATGATATTTTACAATTTGTGCAATTTCATTTGCACCTTTTCCCCTTATATCTTTGCATTTGACATATTTCAATATGGTATGTTCAGGTGCATTGTAACAGCATCAGCAATATAGTAGTAGCAGTACTAGTAATGGTGGTTCGGAATGTCCCATAATGCGGACATTAAACCAGTGCTTCACCCCGTCAGGTAAAAATGAAAGATAGTCTCAAACAGGTTTAGAACATAACACGAAAGATAAATTTTCACACGGTAAGTCATACAAGCGCAAATTATGAAGAGAACAGCATGGATAGTTTCCTACAAGTTTGGTGAGTTCTCACCGACGGTCTTATCACCTCGCCTCCTCCCCCTCTTAACGTAACGTTTGTGGAACCGCCGGTTTACCTGCCAGCCAGCTTGGGGCCGTGCCGGCCAATCTTACAAAACGTTATCAGCAGTCAGGAAGATCGCAAGTTGCCGCCCTAAGAAGATAGTGTGTTATCTTTTGGCTAAGCTTAGGAGATAACACTTCAACAATGACAAGAAGCTGTTAGTGGCTGTCATGTTTGACACCTTCCTGATTGTACCCACATTACAAAGTATCAGCAAATAAATATTAGTAGATCCGAAATGTAAAATACTTCAAAAAATCTGTTTTCAATTCTCACTTTTGCTTTTACTTGCTTACACAGGCAGCAGACGAAGTATTGCATTCCACCCAAAAATGGGATGCAAAAATTTCACCGCTAATGCACGTTTTAAGGCTCCCTCAACAGAAGAAAAGCATTTTTGGAATAGACGTGTGTCTATGAACAGCATAACTCAACGTAAATTTGGTTAAATGCGAAACTTGCTATTTTCCAAGAATGCGATACCAAGATTTCACAAAATTTGCCCATCCCAAACAAATTTTACATGGACAAATTTTCATTATCTTTGGTTAGCCCAAAAAATAGCTCTAACGCTTTTGACTAAAATACCATACGCCTCAGATATTTTCATGGAATTATCGGAGACTGTTCCGCGGAATGTTCTGATTTCTAAACCGCTTTTGTATGCTTAACAAGCCCAAAAGCTTCATAACAAAACATGCAGACCTCGTTAAAGGCACAATTCATATCAATTAACATTTATTTCTGGAATTAAGTATTTATTATAGGAAATATTCTTAGTTATTAACAGTAAATTTCGGAGGGCGGTATGTCCACACACACACACACACACACACACACACACACACACACACACACACACACACACACACACACACACACACACACACACACACACACACACACACATACACTCACACACAACTTTCTCTATGACAGTTTTAGGCTGTTTTACAATCAGGGATAATTAGATATAGGTCGTTTTTCTGAATTAGCATTTACAGGTTTAAAAGTTAGAGGTATAGTATTCAATGTAATACTGAGGGATGTTTTATGACAACGGAAAAAAAAATTGACTTATACTGCAATAATAGTAATAATAGTAATAATAATAATAATAATAATAATAATAATAATAATAATAATAATAATAATAATAATAATAATAATAATAATAATAATAATAATAATAATAATAATAATAATAATAATAATAATAATAATAATAATAATAATTAATAATAATAATAATAAATAATAATAATCATAATAATAATAGCGGTTTGATGACGATGAAGAGCTCAAAGATGCGGTCACAGGCTGACTCCAGGCACAAGCGGGTGATTTTTATGCAGAAGGAATTCCAAAGCTTGTGAACAGATACGATAAGTGCCTCAATCGTTATGGAGACTATGTAGAAAAATAGTGCAAAGATGTAGTTGTAAGATGTATATATTAAAATATTTTTATTTAACTTTGTGAATTTTTTGCAATCAAACGGAGGCTACTTTCTGAACGGCCCTCGTATTATTCATCTTGAAATACTTACTATTTGATTGCCCCAGTAGACGGTTTTAAGATCATTCCTTGTAGCGCAGACAAATCTTCATTTGTACCTTCGCAAATACTTAATTTGTTAGGACAAATTAAGTTCTGGTTCTTCCTTTGAAAAAAAAAATTAATTTCATCACAAAGATAAAAAATCTATAATGCGTACTTTTTCGATGGAGAAGCGCCAAAAAAGAGATAGGACGTAACTAAATTAGCACGCAGATTAGTAATATTTCTATTTCCTGCCCATTAAGTGTATGAAATAATAGGTTTAATTGGATAATTATATGATAATTCTCACTAAGGAGTAATTTGTGAAAATTAAAGTTGTGTGTTTGCGTGGTGTAAGGACGGCCTCTTGTGCATTTAGATTTGTTGATAGCATACAAACGTGTTATTATGTAAATAGCTTTTGAACTTGAAGAAACTAGAACTTCCACGCGAGAAAGCTATGTGCTGGTCTGAATACTAATGCATTCTTATACGCACTGCAAAATGGTAGCTAATGAATTTGGGTAAGAAAGAGCGCGTGTAAGTGAAATATGCACTTGAAATCTTTAAATCGTCACCATATAGCAGATAGTTATTTTTAAAGCCCACACCTAGGACAAGTGCACCCAAGTAGGTAAAAATCTGATATGTTGCACCTGAATGACTTGCACAAACTATTCCTACAAACACTTATTTAATTCCTCTATCTACTTCATGTTAATCGAGATAAACATTTGTAGAAATTATCTTATTGCTAATTTTCTTGTAGGTGCAAGGGGGGGATATAGTAGGCTTTAAGCGATAGTCAAATGTTTTAAGAGCGATCGACATATTATGATAGAAATTCCATTCCCTTTGCATGATCATAAAATATGAATAGGTATTTAGGAACGTCTATAAATATTGTAAAATTTTGGCAAATAACAAGGAATAACTCCGAAATGGTTCACTTCACGAAAAAGATCATTTTACATAAATTGTGTGTTTTAACTAGATCTACCCTTTTATATAATAAGATATGGTCTATCTCTTACGGTCTACCAGTTACGCAAAAGTCATGAAGAGTAAACAGGACTACACAGGCTGTAGCCAGAAAATTCAAAATATACATTTCATTTGCCATAAAAATACCTTAAACATATGACATTCCAATCAAAATCGTTAAAGATATTTTTGAGATAATCAAAATTTTCGAAACATTTTCCAAATAAAGGATAGTTTAGGGTAGAAGATTTTTCTTAAAAGATATTAAATTCAAATATCAACTTTAGTTTTTAACAGGCTTTTCCTTTTTGAGTCATGCTGTTCACAGACTCTCTCTCTCTCTCTCACACACACACACACACACACACACACACACACGCACACACATACACACACGGAAGTTTTTCTAAAGTGCTTTTTTTTTTATTCAGGGGGCTTAAAACATATTTCCGGTGAAATCTCCACATCGAATTCAGCACTTCCTCTACTTACTATTCGTAGTAGAGAAAGTAAAAGATGAAGCAAATAACGTATTTAACGTCGTGAAATAGAAGAAAACATTTTAAATATAGTCACAGAACCTTTTTTTCTAATTTTTATATCGTTTTGTGTATTTTATACGCTGAAATAAGATCAAATCTCAAGGAATACCTTTCATTAGAATTTATTAAAGTTTAATTTTTCTTTCCTTTTTTAATTGTTGAATTTTTACAGCTCTCTTTAACTTCTTTGGTCATATGAGACTTTGAGAAGCAACTGAGTGCTATTCGCTGAACTGTAGGGTTACTCAACGTTGAATTTTAGCATTTTTGATTAACATTAAACACATTCACATTCGCTCCTACATTCGTAGTTCCAGATTCTGTGAGGCATAGCAAATTATTCTTGGTAAAGAAAAATGTTCAACCCCAGCCGGGATTCTAACCCGGAACCTCTGGGCTAAGAAGCAAGAACGTTGAACCCTCCAAGGCAGAGGTAGCCTACTTCTTTGTTCCATTTTAATATGCCGCTTTTAACATCTAAGTTCATGTGGGTGGCTTCTGCTTTGGAACAATTACTCATCGGCAGTGACGTTAACTCGTTTACTATTTCTGTAACTTTGGGTTTGTTTTACGTTTGGTTTTCTGTATGAGCATTAATTCACACACGTTTACACTCCCATTCATACTTCCAGGCTCTAGGCAGGATGAGGAACACCCTGGCTAAAGAAAAATTCCCATCCTATAGCTGGGAATCGAATTCGGCACCTCTGGAGTTGGAAATATATATTTTTTATAACTAATCTGAGACGGTTCCTTTATAACCTGACAAGAAAATGTGAAATATAGAAGCTTTGAAAACCGATCTTCTTATGCTTTGGTCAAATAAATGTCAAAGTTTGGTAAAAAGTGAAAAAGGAATGTAATGCATATAATCTGGAACAGTCATCTTCAACCTGGAGTACGCGTACCCTCACAGGCATGCGAAGACTTCCTATAGGGTACATAAAATTTAATTTAATCCTTCTTTGCTAAGTGTTAAATAAGTTATAAATATTATAATCTATTTTAGGCGTAACCATTTGTAATTTGAATTAAGGATAACCTTAGGACTAGACCTAGAGGTAAAGATTTAAATGGAGAATTGTCTTTGGTGGCATACGGATAAAAAATTTTGAATATCGCTGATCTAGAAATTATATGGAGAGGCCTCATAAATTTTTCAACTTTTAGGGAACCACTGCACGTAAGAGTTGCAATTTTAGATACTACAGTTTAAAGAAAATGTGATACTCTATTCCATTAATGGAACAAGGGCTCTACAATATATTTCATACACGTGGAGTTTGTGGTAGCTGTAAGGCAGTGGAAACCTATAATGAATATTTCAAACTATGTCCTATAGTGTAATGTATGATCATGCAATAGACTAGTGTTATCAGTGATATTGGACACACTTAATGAAGAAGAAAGAAAATGTGATAATGAATAATTCCAAAGTTGGTTAAAATCATTAAGGGTATTTTGTGTGTCGAGTCCTATAAAATTTTAAAATTTTTATTCAAACATCTGTCAGTATAGACTTGAAATTTTATATCCGATTAGGCGAACTTTGAAATGTTATTCTAATGATACACTTCAAATTTGGTTGAAATCTGTTCAACATTTAGCATAATTTAGATGGTGATCCCTCGTAAAATTTTTCAGTTTGCAGAAGGAGTTGAAGTTCTATATACCAAAGTTTGAAAATAACTGATTGGCATATTTCAAATTAAAATCCATAGGTCCTAGCAAGGTTTTAACATGCGATCTGTGAGGTAGCTCCTAGCCTCTCACGTGTACTCAGTAGGTACATTGCATTCAACCCAAAACTTGGACATCTAGACTTCACTGGAAATAGGCATGTGTTTTACAGCTTCCTAAATTAAAAAAGAGCAAAAAAAGTTAAGAAATAAGTAAAGTATACATAGGTATGCATGCGAGCGTGTGCGTGTTTGTGTGTTTGTGTAAATTTAATTTTTATAAAGAAAATCCAAACGAGTGACCATCATGATCAGCTGATCCAAAAACAAAACCGTCGATATGACCTCGGCATATTCATTGAGAGGGAAGGGGGGAATTCGAGCCACCTACGACTAGATAAACGTTCAAATGCATACTAGAAGTGCAAGTAAATGTGCTAATCTAATGTGATATTCTTTGAATTGTTGGCTGCTCTCAAATTTCATCTTCAAACTGTTGAAGTTATTCAGCTACTCTCGTACATATAAGAGCCCATAGAAGACTGTTCTTCACACCAGAGGTCCTGGCTGAAAGTTTGGAGTTTTTTTTTTAAGCTAGGATTACTCCCTAACTTCCGTAGGATCTAGAAGTAGGTGAAGCGGGATTACCGCCTCCTCTGCTCCACTATCTTAAGCGGAATGCTGTTCTCAGGTGGTTTCTGCTCCGGCTGTTCTGCATGGACCTTAATTTCTGGGTATGCGTGGGTATTTTTACATAAAAGCCAGAACTCTCGTTGAAACACTTTTCCTCACAATCAAAGTAAATGTTTGAGATTTGCCGATCGCTATTAGAAACGTTACGTCGTTACTGTGTCTTTACTAAGACCGAAGATTGTTACTGTAAAATGTAATGTGTCCTCACACTCGAGGATCCGGAATGCAAGTCCTGTGACTGCCCTACTCGCTCGGGGATCTGGGCGACAAGTATTCGACTGACCCGACCACTTGAGGGATCTGGGCGACAAGTCACCTTCCAACTTCTCCTAAAATTCCCCTTAATACCTTTCACTTCTTAATTATCTCTACGCTGGCAACGGGGTTTCGCCGAAGCGGTCGTGACCATCCCTTGTTTTCCTGTTCAACACATCTGCACTAAGCGATGTCCAGGAAAACTAGTCTTGCAGGGTTTTAGTCTGATTACCTGGAACTTGCCACTAATGACTTGTCTGTACCATTATATGTCCCTTCTGACAATTTTAACTGTGAACAATGTTTTCAGGTCTGTACCTTTTATACATGCGACGATTTTAATATTCCCGGCTAATTAGTTCTGCCATGTGAAGCAGTATTATTTCCATAATTATGGCGTTCACAATTTCGGCTTTATATGGGTGAGATTAACTCAACTGTCAGTGAACTTCACCGCCGATGAGCAATTCTTCCAAAGGTAAAATTGCCCCAAATGACTAAGGATATTAAAATCAGATAAATGGAGGAAATAATAAAGGAAAGAAGAAGGGAAGAAAAGAAAGAAAGGACTGACGACTGTTGTCTCTATCAGAAACTCGCCCCGTAGTTGAGTTACCTGCGGCCTAAAGGCAACATATGTCAAGAGATTAGGTTTATATTCACAGATTTCATTTGCTAATCTTTTGTGAAGTCATTCTGGGATCAGCAATACCATGGTACTGTGATATGAAAGGATTAGCGTGACTGACAACGAGATATGGGCAAATATTTCAGCAATTGATACTCTGTGATCCTCTGGCGATAATCCTAGCAGAAGATAAAAGGATTTATAAAAGCAAAATCTGCGTACATCATCACAGTACCACAGATTTGAGAAAATGCAGCCGATTTGGTGTTAATTAGCTATGGAATTAAAAGTTCCATCATGATTTTGGGTCTACTATTTAGAGAATTATGCTGCTTCTACCAAAACCACAACACATTGCAATAGTAGTTTAATTACTCTTTTTGCAAAGGTGGCTCTCAAGAGGTAATTATACTCATAATTTATTGTAGATTCGTCATTTGCGATTTATGTTCTGAAGTCGTGGAGTTTCTTATTCAAATGCCTCGAATCCATAGCAAAAATTTCAAAGAACATTAAAAATATGTAATCATTTATCCTTAACAATACACACAACTTCTTAGCTAATGAAGCTAATGTTCATCCAGCGGAAAGCAAAATTCACAACCTATATACACAATCATGAATAAATGTTGAACTTTTGAGATTTTTCGAAAACTGCAATTTATCAAAAGCCCCTCGTCTCTATCAAAAGGTTAATACTTGCTTTGAAACAATGCTTTTGTTACATTTTAAAATTTTGTACGATGTGTATGAAAATTTGCATATTCTTTCTGGTTACAAACACGAAACGGATACCTACTTGTACATACCGAATAAGTTTTAGAAATTATTTGTGATCTAAAAAGAAAATTTTACTATAAGGGTAATAATTCGGAAAGGAAGGCTCCAATCGCCCTAGCTTAGCTAATTTCGCCAGATTATTGAAACGTGCATGCGCACCGACTCTCGGCATGCCTTACACGTAAAATAACGCCATTTGCGTTGTTAATGTTGCAGTGTGCTGTTCACAGTGTCGGTTCAAAATGTTTAACACGATCAATGGGCCCACTGATTGTATAATACGGACTGCGATTCAATTTTTGACAGCAAGGAACGTTTCAGCAGCGTACATTCATTGACAGATCAGTGAAGTGTATGGCCCCATAGCGATGAGTGACAGCAAAGTGCGTAACTGTGTGAGAACTTTCAAGGCTGGACATAATGAACCACGACCAGGCGGCCATGAATGAACACAAGATTTGGTCAGTACCGTGGAAGAGAAGATCTATGAAGATTGAAGGTAGGTGTTAAAGAGATTCAACCCTTTCAGTATACAACGCTGTCATTATGCTAATATGCTTTTCTTCCCCTTGTACCTACAGCATCTGGTGCAGGACCACGACGAACGATTGACAGGTGACTGGGCATCAGCATCTATACATAGTGTGTCTGCATCACATTCAAGAGTTCCCGAATTCGAATCTCGTTAAAGGTGAGTTATCCGAATAAGGTTTCTCCGAGGTTTTCCCTGATTCTGAGAAGACACATGTTGGGTAATTTTGAGCTCTATGAACCTCGGGCTCATTTGAGTATCATTTCACCCATTTCATTCATTCGCCGTCCAATATGACACTACGTTGGAGGACGTTAACATACAAAAATATTGTCACTTTATATATTATTTTGGCTATCTCCAAGAAAGAAGTATTAGACTCCTTTGTCACCTATACTCTAAACAATCTGCTATTAAAATAACTATATCAATTATATACTTAGGAATAATATGGAACTAAATAATAAAAATAACAATGACAGTAACAATAGTAGTCAGTACATAATTATACAAGTATACTTATGACAATTCTTTTTCAGTGTGTATGTGTGTGTATGTGTGCTGGAGGGGGAGGGGGTGTGAGTGTGGGGGTGTGTGTGTGTGTGTGTGTGTGTGTGTGTGTGTGCGCACGTTTATCAGTTGTTATTTTCTATGAAAGTGGTGGTTTCCCTTTTCTTGCAAAATAGAGTAGGTAGCATTTAAACACTTCATGTTGTACATTCCTGGCTTTCAATATGGAACTTGTCTTAATGAGCAGAGGCAATACTAATGGTAATATTATAATGGTTATAATATATTTAACGTCTTAAACATATAAGAAAGGCAGCAACTGTATGCTTCTACTTACCTTCCGGCTTTGGTGATGATCATTTCAGTGCCCAAAGAGTGGAATTTTCGCCAGAGATCCCGAGAACACAATTCCACCCTTAGGTTTTGTTTTAGACGCAGCCTTTGCTCAGCATCAATTCCGCCATTACTGCACTCTAGATCCTGGCTATGTCTCCTCCGTCGTCCTAGAACAGTTAAAACTTACTTAGGAAGCAATAATAAAATTCATATTTGGAGTGGGTATTTCATCATAAGGAATTTGGAATTTCTCACCTATGTAGGCACAACATCTGTGTTGAACAGTAATCAAATTTTGCAAATTTTGTTGTTTATGCGCTAATTAGAAACAAGAATTTAGCAAACAATTTGTATTTTTGGCGGTATCGTGAGACTATCATAATATAATTGCTCAATCGTGACATATTACGTCTTTATGACGTAAGTTTCATTTGACATCAGTAATCTAAATATCTTGACAACAAGCAATACGATCTGCTGCCTTGACTACCCTATCCCTCCTAAAGAAGGAACTTCGATTTACTCATGTTAATGTAGTTTTAATTCTAGCGCATTATGTAAAGTGAAATACTCATGGGAAACTTCAGTATGATATTTTAATCTTTATTTCTCTAGTTGAACACTAGCTCCTAACATGCAGTCACGACAATATAGCGTATTTTGAAATAGTATTTTAGAAAGGTTAGTTAACTACTAGTGCCCACATATCTTACATTTAAGAAGTCTTGGCGAGCTTAAAGTTAGTTAATAACTAAAATTATTTATTTTACGAAGATCATACTGCGTGATATAGCCATTAGGGCTGATAAAATTGATGTCACAAATGGCTATCATAACACACACACACTCGCGCGCACGTGCACATACGTGAATCCTTAGTCTCAATAACTACTCAGGAACAATTATCATGAAAACAAATTCCACATTCTGTCAGCTTTCAGAGGTAAATAACGGCCCATTAATGTATTTCATGTTTATATGGATGATCCTGTATAATAGCAGAACTACTCAGACATTGACATTTTTGTTTGGAGAATTCACATGATTGTTGTCCAACTTTTTGCTGGAAGGGGTAGACCTTTAGGAAGAGGAGGCTAAAGTTTACCTTGTCCAGGGCGCAAATAGTGCCAGTCTGTAGGTTATTGCTTACTTACTTATTATAGATTGCTGTGCGACAGAACCAGGGTTCGATTTTCGATGTCAGTAAAAGATTTTCCTACTGCTTGAAGGTCTTCTGCGGGGTGTCTCAGTTTCATGAGATCTTTGTGAGGCAACTGAGGAGTTACTTGATGAAGAGGCGGGGATTCGATCTCGACAACTGCGTTTAAGTGGCACCACTCCCATTCCTGCATTCTGTCTATGAGGTCCTGTGTGGAGAAAGGCAGAGGATGTATGTAGTAGCCATGCAGCGGTTTCGCCCGGGAGTTAAGGTTTAAATGACCCAAAGTCCAAGCTCTGTCCATCACAGATAACGTCACAAGATGTTTTGAAATTATCACATAAGTTTCCAAATGTGCATCACGAAATAAATTGTCTCAAGAGAAACTTAATATCAATATTTCAGGAATAAAATCTTTATTATGTCATTGTTATAAAATGCACAGTAAAAATAAAGTCTACCTGTTACATTGACAGAATGAGCACAATGCAAACTTCCTGAAGGATTAACATTTATGTTTAAAACAAGCAACTTAAGTGCATGAAGCATGGCCATATGGGCTAATCCATGTCAAATCGAACACCTGTAAAACACGACATTTTCGTAGGAGGTTCAAATTTTTTTTATGAATAATGGGCATCAAATAAGGAGACCCGTATTTTTTTTTATTTCCGTATTTTTAAATTACTTGCTTAGTTATGGCTATTAGAAATTAAGCAATTTCTGCGCGCACCGTAATATAAAATCACTTGTTACTCTAAGGCTATATGGAGTTGAGAGTTGGGATTTGGCGCACTCGAAATGTTAAATACAACACTTTTAAAAACTTTCGATCAATAATTATTACACATACATTTTGGACTGTTTTTTTTTTATGGTATATTTTTTAAAACCAAAAATAGAATTTAAATCGATGTGTTAAAAATCTAAAAAAATACACACGTATTCCCTGACATTTTATCTATAAAATAAGATGTTGAAAACTATGGAGCTTGCATTAGTGCATTCGCTACAATTTTTTTTTTTTTTTTTTTTTTTCTGGAGGCCTGCAAGCGCACGCGGACGAGTAACTAGTCAGGTGACTGCAGACAGCATGCGAATTGTCGCGTCAGCTATGCTACTCATATAACTCCTTATTACGGCAGTACAGTCCATACAGAAAAATGTCTTCACAATCTTTCTGATACTCCTGTGGTATCTGATACGTGCTTTTGAACTTTTGAGCTTTTTGAAAAAATCTTCTGATGTAAGCAGTTCTTTGCTTTTAGCTCCTTCCTTCATGTACGTCCATACATTTGAAATAATTTCTCTACTCTGACTGTGTAATGTTTTGGTCCCTAATTTAGACAGCTGGCATAATTGATTTACGCTATGGTCACTGTCTCACAAATTCACTATATTCACTCTTTATCGCAAAGATCTATCCCTTCAACTGCACGCTGTATTAAAAAGCACCTTTGAATTAGAAAGACTGTCTCAGATCATGCAGACATCACTACCTTCTCCCTCCCTCCCCATATTGTGCACGGTTTCATTCGCACAATTATATAATATGAGCTGAAGAAACAGAGAAAGCTATGGATTCGCCAACAGTTTAAATTGCATATTTTAAAAACATTTTGAAGATACTAATAGTGTACATATAATAGTGTCAGCTAGCAGTGTTCTCCTTACTGTACTATTGTAAAGTTCATGGAACCTCAAGCAGTTGACAGTCGCCGTAATGGAAGGTGGCAATTGTGTGAGGTTACGGTACCCGTCACCGCTGCCGTCACCGCTGCACTGATTTGCAAGTAAGTTAATTAAAACTGAACTATTAGAGACTCCATTCTGATTTTTTCTGAGAATATTGAATAAACTTCATTGTATTTTTAGTTAGTTTTTTTTTTTTTTTTTTTTTTTTCCAGATTTTTAAATGGTCGAGTTTATGTTATTATCTAACTTTAAAAGTTTAATGGTATAAAATATAATACTAATAATAATTAATAAAATTTTCTAATAAATACCTCACGAAATACTGCGATTTATCTTTAATTTGAGCCAAAGATCAAGTAATTTGCTTCATTACAATCGGAGGTATGATTGATCGAAGAGTGAGGAGCGCGCGATCTTTGGGACATTTCAAAAATTAATATCTGCCAAACTAAATTTTTTATATAAAACGCAGAAACACGGGTCAAATATATTTTGTTCCAAAACACCAAAAAAAAAAAAATTAAGAAAATCTGAGAGATCAAGGTCATTTTTTGCCATATTTTGTTCGATTTGACGTGGAATGACTCATATATGAAAGTTGCCAGTTTATTTCCAATCTCCTGCAATCAGAAACAAATAGCAGATGAAATATAATCATGGGAAGACCATTGTCCCTGCGGATGCTATCTGGCATGATCGTATTTCATAAACTACTGCAGGAATTGGATTTGATACTCCCCACATAGTAAACGATTGTGTGCCTGGCATTAAACGTAGAAAAAACCAGTTGAGGTGTTGCTGAAATATTGTAACGTTTGGTTTAAGGAGGCCAGGAAGAAAAAGGGCACACCTTAATTTGTGAGGATTGTCGGAAGCGCTGAAAAGGAGGTGATGTAGTGTTATCAGTAACTGTTATTTACTCACAGTGATTGCTGATGGGTCGGCTCTTTTCATCTCTGCTGGAACAGCTGTCTTATCACCCCACACACTCGCAGTCTTTATTGTACTCCATTCAGATACCATAATTACCTTTGTTTATATTGCTTTCTTCTCATTTCTATGCTTTACGTCATTTTGAAAAACTCACACGAAACGCGTTCAGATAACTACTCGTATGACCGATGCATGACCGCTAAAGGGAAAAAATTAGTTCTTCAGTCTACAGTGACAATATTCTTTTGCTTACAACGTGTACTTCATTTCGAGCATATCTGTAATCTAATTAGGTGCCAAAATAGTTTTAATTTATTTACCTCTCACCATTGTAACCAGAAACTTCGATATTGATACTTTACGGAAAATACACATTTTGAGCTTTCTGAGTGCAAATATATATGACTTGTGACACTCATGTGAGATTCTCAACTCATTGGAAAAACTACGTTATGTACTATACGCCAAAATCTCATACAAAAGTGATTCGGGGCAAGTATATACTAGAAATAGTTTCAAATTAGGTAATACGTCCTATTTGGTTACATATAAATTGTGAAAACAATATTAAAGTGTTAATGTCGCAACTCATAGGATGATCACAGACCATTTCAATGTATAATTATATTGATTCATCATGCGATACTTAAAGGACTTTGGAACTGAAATTTGAATTTTCTATATTCTTATAGGTATGAAATTAATACTTTGCACACTTAAGGGTGTTTATGCTATAAACTACCACAAAATTCCAGCACAATCTGTTTTATAGTTTTAACGGAATTAATTATTCAATTTATTCACAGTTCAAAAACACCTTAATATTCAAAATAGTCAATGTGCATCAAAAACTAAATATAACAACAGTTTTATTATTTTTATAAACTCTAATTGCCCAACAAACACCATCAATCTCTGGCAGGGGAAAAAATTTTAAAGTAATTAATTTCTTTCCTTTGATGGATATTGAAAATATTTTTTAAGCTTTTCTGCGTTTAATTTTTTAAAGCTAAACAAATGTTGAGATTTTGAAATCAAAGACTGTAGTTGAAGTCACATAAATGGAGCACATGCTGGAAAAATTCTAGGAACATAGCACCATATTTAAAGCACATGGAGCACATAGTGTATGAACATGTAAGTCGAGAAAAAACAATTTTTCTACGCACATACATCATGATCATGAATCACATTACCTGTTTGTCTAAAACTGCCCTGTTGCTTATGTCACATCTTCCCTCTTTTGTCTAGTAGTCTCTCACCTCAGTTTCATACCTTAACCATTTCATTACGCTGAATTTGGCTGTTTTTAAGCCCTGTTGGGCCCATATTTTATTGAAATACTACCGAAATTTTAGGCATAAAAGGGGCGTTTAAATATAGCTAACATGGTGTTTAAAGCCTGCGCTAGACATTTAAAAATAGTGGAATCTAAAACATTTTACTGCCAATCCATGACAGAAAGATTAAAGAGCACTTATACCTATGCATAAACCTAATAAAGTCACTATGATAATTTTTTGATTATTTTTCAGTCCCAGGATTGTTTATCCTGACACTTTTTCCCCAATATCCTGCATTGTTCTTGGTAGCATCTACTAATATAATTCTTAAAGTTGAAGAATCTGGTAAACAAACGCTTTCCAGTATGTCCTAAGAAGGCCGGTAACTATGAGATTATTCACTTTGATCAAGGGAATATGTGTACAAATGAATTCTTCACAGTGCTTTTCAAAGAAAAGTGAGCCTGAGGAAGAGCCAGCTTCATCAAGTAACATTCGATATACTGTGATTTTACCTTCAAGCAGTTGTAGACCTCAAATATGTTTTTCTCTCTTTATGTGTTGTCCATAGTAAACTTCTGTTTGGCTGCCACTCTTACTTCGCAGACCTTACAGAAAAGTATATTCTCAGCCATGAAGAAACCTTTTTCAGTTCACCATAACGTGAAACAAAATTCTTTAACGTATGCGCCACAATTTGCTTTGACGCTACGTTGACGAACCACTGATGGGATGAGCGTTGTTGATCTTTCAATTACCCCGCGTTGGATGTATCCATTGGATGCTCTAACATTAATAAAGACTCCACTTATAAATAAAATGCGGCCTTCCTCCTTGCGTCATTACCTAGACTTAGCTCAGTAAAAGCATGGATTTTAAGTTCTCAGGGTACTTTGTGGGTATTAAAGAAAGAGCCCAAACTTCGTTTTAAGAGGTTTATTCGATGCATTCCTTGACCTTTCGCGGTCAACACGTGATTCTTGTCCGCGTACACTGAATTTCTGTTTCAGCTTTAATTTAGGCTTGATGAACTCCACACCTTAATTCTTTGCCCTGAAGACACACGAGCGTTATGGGAAACCGCTTGTGAGGTATACAAGGATAAACGTTCCTTTATATTCGAAAGAAATACATTAAATGAAGAAGCTGACATTTGAAAATATTTCACGGAGTGGAGGATACAGTGGTAAAAATTGCCGTGCAAATGTCTCTCGCTGTTAAATGGGTGTACCCGCCACCTTCTTCCTGTTTTCCTTCTTTTTAGTACGAGATAAGCAAGACCCACTACGTCATCAGCTTCCATCTTGGAGAACTGAACGGACGATAGAACGCGAGTGTTTCAGTCGTATGTGTTGAGATCTCAAACGCACGCAAATATTAGGCACATAAAAGAGGACGCAAAGATTACACGTGTGTGTCCTCAGTGTCAGAGGCACAACTCCTGGGTCAGATACAGCTGTTTATCTGGAATTGTTTACTGACGTACTGGCTGACTGCATTCCTACCAGGGACCATGAGCTGGTGAACAAACTGTTCACTGGATCTCCTCATAAATCTCCCCCTTGGACTTACGGAGGGCTATAGTATGGATGAGTGAACTCGGTGATGAGCAGGGAGAGAGGATTTAGTAAGTAAACACAGGAATGATATTAACAGCACGGATTATAGAGCCGGCAGGTAGCGCGAAGATTGTATTGCCTTTTACTCTACCTGCTTCACAAGAGCACTGCAAGATCGCCGGCGCCTCCACTTCCCGTTGTAGGTGCACGGTTAACTTGATGGATTTCGTACTAAAAACCCGCTTCCTAGTGATGAACATTTCTTAGCAACTCTCCCTTTGCGCAGTATCCCAAAACATGCCCCAGGGTTTCAACTTCTGCATCCATAATGTCAACAAAGTGTTCTTATCTGGCTTCTACCAGGTATTGATCTTACTGCTGAAGTGTTGCAAGACATCTTAATTGCATTTGTCCACTGCCAGCAAACTCCGAGAATTACTTATACTGTTTGTTACCTTGGTACACCTATTTCTTGTAGTTATAACACATAACTTTTATTATCCTTTGGCCTTCGCTCCTGAGCATAATAAAACGCAGCTCTGCTCACCGCTCGCAAGAAGGCAGAGCTCTGCCGATATAACAAAAGTAACGCTCATTAAAAATATCACCATGATTTACCTACTACTGCAAAATGGCAATCATCTGTTTAAAGGTCAACCGCTGCCGATGAGCACCGATAGATGAAATTACCCGATGTTACTCCCACTGAACTGTTTCGTACAACCTTGCCCCGCTGACATGTGTTCTTCCGCATTGTTTGCTTCCTCTTCCCTATGATTGGCCAATGTACGCCTTCGAATGCCAAACAGGATGTGTGCAATACAAGAACAGGCGATAAGAGCTCTATAAACATCCCATCATGATAGATCCGCGTCATCCTGAACGGCAGATTTAAACCGAAGGATTCACCCATCCAATAGTTGATAATTATTTATATACATTCAAGATGTATTAACTCCGTTACTAATACATTTAATTCATACGGTTATTATAATATATTTACTTCAAATATACTAAGTTTTATACAGGTACTAGGGGCATAAGTAGAGATATTTTCGTTCGTAAATGAGGACAATCTAATGAATGACGTTACATCAATATTTAGTTATTTGCGAACGTGTTGCAACAAAATGACAAAAGTCCAGTCCAGTCAGTTTCTCACTTTATTTTCCTCCAATGCTTTTGCAGAAATACACAGTTTGCTTTTATTGAGGTTAACAGTCTTCAGTCCTTCATGAAATTACAACTCACATTTCCGCTCGTAACCTTGACTCACTCCTTTTCATCTTTCTTCACTTTCTCTGTCTCTCATACAGCTGACTTTGAGGATGCAATCTCTCAACACTCATTAAATACTTTGCTTTCTTCCTTCACGAAGCACCGGTTCTCTCTCTCCCTCTCCCTCCCTCTCTCTCTCTCTCTCTCTCTCTCTCTCTCTCTCTCTCTCTCTCTCTCTCTCTCTCACACACACACACACACACACAGCTGTCTCGTTCCATACTCACTGACTCCAGATTCTATTTGTCTCGCCTCCTTACATAGCAAGGATGACGTAACACGACCTTTCTTGAACTTCACCTTTTCTGGAACTTCCACACATACGCCAGTCATCGGACACTTCGCGAATAACCTAGAAAACGCCTTTTGGTTCTGCCGCTCTGATTGTCACGCGTTTGCTTGCGTGAATGGTGTGAGGTAGCTTGGCCCCGATCGTCCTTTGTTGTCTGTTGCGGCCAGCGTCACAGTATAGTTTTATTTATTAGGAGTGGTGATTTTCAGAATGTTTAATACCTTTAATTAGGCATGGCACGTAAGGCATGACGTACAGTGGACCATTCTCGTGATAACGAAGGCGTAGCGGAGCCGAGTTACAGTGCTTTCTGCAAGGGCAACACATAGGTTCAGTAGGTCACACATTGAGGTGTGAAGGACTGTGGCGCTGTTACGACCATGCAGAAAACATCGACTAGTAAACTTTGTGATTGGTTGTGGTAAAACTGTTATACGAAGAGAAAAACAATCAACACACCGAAGTGGATACATATTAAGCTATATATTATCAAAATATCTGCACTTATAACCCTAACAGTCTGTATACATGTTTGATCACGCCAAATAAGGAATTATTTTGCATCGCACAACAATCGTTTCCATGACAGCATCCAACGAGAGGTGACTAGTCAGTTAAGAGATAGGAAGATGAGGTTATGCGACACATATTATTGATGACGATGATCTTATACAGGTGTTTCTTGTATTGCCGGGCCATGGACCGCACGTATGCTGCATTACACACTATTACATGGAGGAGGGGCTTTTTAAAGCTCCCACATTACTTATGGGTGACAGTAATATACACTATAACTACTAAGTTTGTTATAACTTGTGCTGAAAGTGGTGTCCCCTGCACTGAAACATTCAGAGCATCTTATGGCGAAATCTCCATTTACACGAGTAAGTTCTTCTTTTCATAACCTCTGTTCTTATGTGTTCTTAAATTTACGAATGATACTAAGTATGTGAACCGTGTAATACCCCATCTTTTTTTACCAAATACATAGCTCGAGTGCTAAACGGTACTGCAACTCTAGTAGGGTACTGATAATGAGCTCTGTTGTTTGTGTCCTTAAGATGTTTAAGAATTATTGAAACATATTATAGTTCATTATATATGGTAATTTATATGTACTAACGTATTCCTCCTCCAACTGTCACTCATTGCTGCAGGGAAGGGATCATTAACAAGAGATTGACAATAGGCAATCATCCAACATAAGAATATGTCAACTAAAGACATCGCTGGGGCCATTTCTAATGAATGGCACCATAAATGCTGCAAAGAATATTAAAAACTGACTTTGGAAGTGAGAGATAGACAGACAGACAGACAGACAGAGAGAGAGAGAGATGTAGGTTTAAGGGCGCTCAACTACATGGTCATCAGCGCCCTTAACAATTTATGGCAAAAGCCAGATATAAACTTTAATAAAAACTAAAATTACTAGTAAAAAGGAAAGTAAATAGAGGTAAATATTCAAATCAGAGTGGAAAAACCAGAATTAAAACAAAATGATAAAGCTCTAAAAAAAAAGCGTACAAACTAAATATCCAAAGTTTCAAATCCTCAAACTCATGTTGCAGCCCACTAGTAACCTAAAAACTCTTTCGAACACTATTTTGTCGTCCGCCAAGACCTCTGCAAGTCTGGCAGGCAGCTGCAGAGAGTCTCGAAGATGCGCTAGAGAGGAACACTCTAGCAGCACGTGACAGAGTGACAAAAGGTTGTCGCAGAGCGGACAAAGAGTAGCAGGATCCTATTTAAATAGGTAACCAAGCGAAAAATTGCAGTGGCCAATTCGCAACCGAGCCCAGTTAACCTCCTTGCGACGAGATATGCGAGAAGAAGTTATCCAGTTTATCGGAAGTTTCTTCACTTCTCTTCGCTTATTACCACAGAGAGCTGAGCACTCTTCGCGCCAGCATGACAGCACCGCTCTCCGCACTTCAAGCTTGAAGTCTTCCGAAGTGACACGAGAGATGGGTAATACTGGGTTCTGTAGTTGCCGCCTTTGCTGCTATTGGGATAGAGACGCAGAATATGAAAATTAAGAGGTTTATCTTAGCAAAACATGAAGCAGGGAAAACGTATTTCTGCACTAAAACACATTTATTGCAAAACTGAATTACAAGAATGTTTAAAATCGCGAGATTAAGGTACTAATATACACATGCAGTGTTTGTCACATGTGTTTGATATGTTGGGAACATTGTATGGAAATAATATCTCAATACTCCCATTCTTTGCAAAGCATACAGCCTTGACCAATAATTAACTGTTAATTAAGTACTTAATTGAAGTTTAACATACAAATTAAATGAGGTCATTATTGCAACATTGTGATCCTTCTCTTGTGACTAGAATTGGAAGTAGAGTGTTGAATATTCTATTAAAATGTGATGTTCATCAATAACATTCCTTTCTGCAATCACAACCATTCATGCCTTTTGCCCTGGACTTATGCAGGACCACTAGACCGGCCCAACACACACACGGTTCAACTGGGTAAAATCTGGGAGATGCGTTCTCGTCACGGACTGAACACTAGTAAATGATTAAGTGAGCATCCTGTCCTTTATACGGACGAAAGCTCCACGGTAGCGTAGACGTCGAAGAGGTTTTTAAATACCTGGGATGATACCTCGTAATAGGAGGGTTGGAACTTTAATAGTGGCAACTATTTATTTACAACTGATACAAAAGTATACATGTTACCAAGCTTCACTAATTCAAAGTAATCACCAGTGTTGGGTATAACTTGTTGCCAGCGACATGGAAGTCGTAGGATATCCTCAGCAGCGCCGGTTCTGTTGATAGTTTGAATGAAGCGGTCTACTGCCTGACGAATTTCTGAAGCAAATGCCACGAAGTGGTTCCTTCATCTTCGGAATCAAGTCAAAAGTTACAAGCACTTTCCATCGATCGAACAAATTAGCCACAGCTTGCTTTGTATGCGACCAAGCAACGTCCTATCATAACCATTTCTGCATTTCATGCGGATCCCATCGTGATGCAATTTACTTCATGCCCAGGCCTTCCTTCAGAACATGAAGCACAGTTGTATGCGCTAATCCGGTATCTCGGGCCAACTAGTCGATCGGTATCCAGTAACACTGCAAAAGCATGCACTTCTTCATTAACACTAGGACCACCTGGCTACATTGTCTGCCACATCTTGCCATCCTTTGTTGAAGGCGTTTACCCACCGTGCCACTATTCTGTAAGGCAATGCAGATCCTCTGCAAGCCTCTTGAAGACCTTGATGACACTGTCGTGCTGTACGACCTCTGGCACATTCAATCTTTATCCAATTTGGTTGTTCCTGCTTCGAAAATATCGCGACATTACATTAGACCGCTAGCTTATACAAGACTCTGTCTCTCTCGCCATTGCGCATGCGCGTGATGTGGGAAGGGAGAGTCTATTTGCTCAGAGGTAAGGTAGATGTGTAACTAACGCATGCTATCAGCGACAATATGACACTGAAACCTGGATTCTAAGGCAAGCAGACAAGAGAAGAAAGCTTCAGAAAGAGCTTATGAGAAGATTGCGAGGTTAGACCCTGAGGGATAAAGTGAGAAGTGTCACAGCACTGGGCATTAACAATACGTGTGGTTGAGGATAATATGTAGTGTCAAAATCTGTTCAAAAGGCACTTTACCGCTCCAAGCATTGTTCTGTAACTTAAATGGAAGAGAGACATAGGATGCTCGAGAAGTAGATGAAAATATCAGTTTCAAGATGAGGTACCTTAAATTCGAAAAGTTTTAATCCCCAACTCTTGTTAAATAATGTTATCATCCATTTTATATATAAGCAAATTGTTATTCATAAAATTTGCTTTTTGGTCTACGTTCTCTTAATCCTGGTAATTATTGGACAGGAATGGTTTCAGTATAGATTTACTGTAGATGCAAAACTCATGCAAAAGACGATAAACTATTTCACATTATACTGTACCGAACCGAGTTGTTTAGGCCCGAATCCTACAAAGAATGGAGACAGTGGAGTCGAGTAACTACGGCTGAGTTCTGCAAATTCTATACCACAAGCTAGAGCGCTAGACTAGTCACAAGAACAAGCACACATAGCTGAATGAGTTCTGGAAGATCTGTATACCATGACTGAATCTCATGCACGTCTACATCGGGACTGCGTTGCCGAGAGTAGCACTCGTGACTCATTTGTTCTCTACCATAGTTATATTTCCTACTGACACTGACTATCAGTCATCAGCGTCCTACTGGTACTGATTGCCGACCTTTCTAATTACAATCATTATTTCTTATCGTTGCTGAACTTCCTGAATCTGCTTCGATTTCCTGTGTAGAATCATTATAATATGCCATCCTTGATATTATGTACTAAAACTATTTACTTAAATCACTTGTGGAAACAAAAGAACGGTCAAAAAAATAACAACTAAATAGAGTATTTGGTTTATCTTGTGTCATTCCCAAAGAAAGAGAAAGATATATGTCAAAAAGAGACGCAGATACTCAGAATGAATGAATGAATGAATGAATGAATTAAAAATGTTATTTGGACATGTTTACATGTCCGGGCTATTTAGGGAGATCCCTCTTCAGCCTAGTCTGAGGGTTTTTATTTGTTGTGTGAGGGATCTTACGGCATTAGTGCGTATTTATTGTTTTTATTTTTGTGTTTTTGTTGACGTTATGTACTGCTGTGTGTTATGGTTTTGTGTTTGTGTTTAGTTCCCCGTGTTTCACATCCATCGCTCCATAGGCAGGCATCTACCCAAGAAGACCATTGATTTTGATTAATGGGTGTTGTTTTTTAATTCTTGCTGCCGCACTTCATGTGTTGTTTTTAAATTTTTTTTGAAGTTTTTGTATGTTTGGTGTGTGTGTGTTCATGTGTTATGGTATTTAAATGTCCCCTCTGTCTCTATTCTTATGGGGAAGGTTCGGCTCCTTCTGACCAATCAGTGCTGGACTAAAGTGGCAAGTATGAATGCCCGCAAAATATATTTTTTATCCCGCTGATAACTGACGTGGTGGGATTGGCCTTCCACTTTTATGGTCCTAGAGACAAACTAAACCACCGCAACTATATGACTCATAATAACATATTACTGTTGTTATTTCGTTCTTGAAAGACAAATTCAAAATTGCGTGAATTTTTCTAAATGTGTGTTAACGCAGAGGCTTTTTAAGTTTCGCAGCCTTGTATATTATAGTAAATATACTCAGCATAAAATAAAAGAATTACTTACACCATGAAACTTTCGACGCTCAAATAAAGTTGACAATAGTTCTGATTTAAAAGGTTGTTTACCTAGTCTTGTTTATGGCAGCCAGATATTGTCACAAGGAACAATAAGACTATCAAACGGGCGTGACCACGTGCTTTTTATAAGAAGCAATTTCTTGACATCTTTGGGAGGAGATCTATAGCCACTGTAATACCATCCCAAAATGCAATTTTATTGACAACATTCTACATTAAACTCAAATTCCTTGCATTTTGTGATTGATTTTTGGCAGGCCGTGCATAATTGCTCTATTCTGTTGCTTAGGCTGCATACATCACTCTTTCTCCTTTTACCGTAGGCAAAATTTGTTTATAGCGGTTTCGCTGGAAATACGCGCTTTTACTAAAATGTATCAGTTGTGTGCATAACTCAAAAAAATCAAAGTTGGGTTTTTTAAGTATACCACATGAAGATGTTAATGAAATTCCCCACACTACAAAGCACCCTTGAAATGAAGTTTTCCTTATTATTTTTTACTGCACTCGGTTCTAGCAAATATTATTACTTTATTTGGCATCTTGAACCAGGAATCAAGTATACAAATTGAATTTTATATCAATAGAACGTGAATTGCTTTTTATTCTGATTTAATTTTGTGTAATGAGTAAACCACAAGGGATAAACCAAAACTTACTTTACAAAAATGTATATTTCATGATATATCCATATATAATTTGTTCCAGATAAGTTTTACTTTCTCTAGCACATACTTATAATATGTAGAGGAAGTATTGTTTTCCATAAAAAAATCGTTTTCAGAGGAAATACCTAGGTACCCATATTGAAACCCATAGAACGCCCACCCCCAAGGTTATTTTATAAAAACAATGTGCGTGCGGGGACGCGCATGTGCGTGTGTGTAAATAAGGTAACTCACAGCGAAAGTTAGGAAATACCAAACTTAGTATTTAAATTCAACAACTTGAAGATGTACTACATGAAAATGTTCAATAAATTCCCCCTTCCCAAGCTAACTTTTAAATTTAAAAACAAAATGTTATTTACTTTTTATTTTATTAAAATGCTTATGCATTTTGATTAAATAGAATATTATGTTCAAGATGTTAAAAACTGTATTCCTAGGTATCTTGAATTTTCTGTGAAGTGCCTGTAAAGTCCTTTTCTTTTTTATCTACTTCATTTAATCGACATAAAGATGGTTTAAGTACATGTCGTTGTAAGTAGGAGATAAGCGATAGTCAAGCTTTAAAAAGAGGCGTTTGTCTTTTTGTTTGACTTTAAGAAACAAACGATCACAACCAGTGATCTATTATCAATAATCAAAACTATGAAAAGGGGTAGCTAGTAAAAATGATTGTTTAAGAGTGAGATTTTCGAATGACGGGAGAAAAGAAACGCAATCTAAATATATACAGACGAAAGGCAATTGAATGGAATATGCAAAAATAGAAATTCGGGGAGTGTCAGAGGGATGGGTAAAGATCGATATGTTGCATAATGTTTTGTATAGAAGCTCCGTGTCTGCCAAAATCTCTTATAGGAAAGTAATGCAGTCAGAGCCAGAAAAAGAGAGAACGGTTATAATACTGGAGGGACTTAATATTTGTGTAGAAGCTTAAACATAGATGACAGTAAATGTTAAAAATATTCCTACCGGTATCAAGAGGGTAGAGTTACATTGGGTAGATGGGAAACTGCTAGAAGGACATTCGATGAGGAATACATAACAACTGACTTAAAGAAGTATTAACACATTTGGGCTAAAGAGGTTTTTAAATACTCAGGCTCGAAAATATCAATTTGGAATACAAAAGCAGATATTGAGGAAACTTGGGTCTTGAGATCCATTAAAAATTAAAATTATTTTGTTGTTTAACGACGCTGTCAATTGCCAGGATCACATCAGCGTCGCCGGTGCGCCGGAATTTTGTCCCGCAGGAGTTCTTTTACATGCCAGTAAATCTACTGACATGGAGTTGTGGTTTTTAAGCACACTTTAAAACCATCGGTCTGGGCCGGGTTTGAACCCGCGACCTTGGGATCAGTAGGCCGGCGTCTAACCAACTGAGCCACCCAGACCGAGAAAAGGCTAGAGTAGAAGCAGCAGAATGATTTGTACGACCACAATTGGGAGTAACAAGATGACACTGATTGAGGAATACTGATCTAAGAGCACAACTCATGGAAGATAGTATTATTGAGGAGATCCAACGCTATCAGGAGTGGAAAGGTCATGTTTTTCAGACATGTCTCCTTCGAGATATCCATGGCAAGCCTTTTTTATTAACCCTTTGGACGAGGAAATTTTGCACGGCAATTGAGATGAAGTAATCAATTTATTTAGCCTTGGGACAAATATTTGGCCTAAATCTTGTTGGGAAGAAGGAGGATCAAAGAGATTTTGCATTGATGGGAACAGGGCCAATGCTTCTAACAATTTTTAAAAATCTGCAAAAAAAGACGTAAGTATATGTGGAGAAGTTAAGCGTTTTTTTTCCATAAGTTGAAGCATTTTTTGTGTCACTCGATTGACTGCTTCTTATTATGGGTGCCTACGGCTGCTCACACATGAGTCTTAATCTCTGGGATCCGTGGTGATTACAGAGAGCGATATTGTAGTTTTGTTAGAACACTTTATTTGTTTTATTTTTATACGTTTAAGCTTTGCTGAACAATTTTAAATAAAATAAAATATGCAGTCTAACGTAACCGTTGGAACGAACTTTCACCGTGTTGCTTACATGTATATCTCCCTCGTAACGATGTCTCTCTCCTACTGTCCCTCAGTCATTATATGCTTTTAGCTTCCCAAACATCTGTAATGGCCCTCACTTCATTAAGTGAAGACTTTGCCCTGTGGCGAAACCCCTCGGGTTTCCGATACTTTCTAAAATACAATAGCAGGCTCCTTTTCTTTATGTTGTAAACCTTGCCAAAACTAATTGTATCTCGTTTACCTTAATGTTTGGGACGTTCGCTAATGACCCTCGGTAGTGCCTTTCCCGACTGGCATCCCTTCACCTGTGGTACATATTCTTAACCCTTTGCTATTAACGGATTTTGTAACTTTGATATCTTTTGTATATCATAAGCGCTATACAAAAAACTGCTACAAAGTACAGTGTGAGATAGTAAAAAATATGGAGGAGTAGTTTTTGAAATGGGACAAATTAAAGATGTAGCAGCGTTAATAAAACTTTTACGAAAATTAAGAGGTGAATGTTCAGGAGACCAAGATTATCTTTTAACGGTGTTAGGTAATAGATGATTTATTACCTTGGGAAATGCTTGGTGCATACTTTTGATACAGTTTGACAAAATCCGTGCTATAGATAATGCTCCATAGATTACCGGAATAACATGCCATTTTGCTCTTGCCATTGCCTTTTTCTTTTCTTTGTATTTCTTCGTTGGATTATTATTATTATTGTTATTATTATTATTATTATTATTATTATTATTATTATTATTATTATTATTATTATTATTATTATTATTATTATTATTATTATTACTATTATTATTAATTATTATTATTATTATTTTTTTATTATTATTACAATTATTATTATTATTACTATTATTATTATTATTATTATTATTATTATTATTATTATTATTATTATTATTATCATCACTATTACTATTATTTTAATTTGTGTATGGATATATTGAGGTTATTTGTTTAAAACCGCCCTTTTTAAGGATTTTACGCAAATATTGCAGCTCTTCCTACTTCAATGCCTGGTTTTTGGGAATACAGAGTGCTCTTTTTCGGAAACACAAACCAAAAAAAAAAAAAAAGTTAACTCACTGATCAAATAGTCCGAGAAGATGTATCTATTTGAATTGCATCGCCATTGTCTTTATATTACATAAATTGTAGACCTGTTGGATTTATACACAGCTTGAGTAATAAAATCAGCACATAATGCCAGACGAAGATAAATTATTGAACGAGGAGAAATTCACTTTCTTCTTTAAGATTTATGTAAGAGTTGGTCAATTGATGTCAGAGGGCAAGTCTATTCCTGCTGTCGATCATTATCGGCTAGGAACTTAGTGGGAAGTGTAGGAGACAAGGGGAAAGGTGAAGTTACTGCTAGCGAAACACTGGCAGGATGAAGTGTCGTGAAGGGGGCATGGGGTCACGTGCCTCCTTGGAAATCAACGAATTTAATATGCAGTCAACTACTGGCTATTACACTATCGTTTAATTTTCATGTAAAGAACAATTTTTTTTTTCTCAGAACAGTCGTACAAAAGAGGTACTCCATTGTTTCATAGCACCTGTGTTACAAATGAACTCTTTAGTGATATTATTCACATTATTTTCAATTGGTAGCTACGCACCTTTACTAATTATTGCTCTCAACAATACTTTCGTACCAACAGTTATAACTATTTATTTTATTATGGTCAACAGTGGTTCCACGCACGTTAGTTATAAGATATTTGTTCTTGTACAAATTTTTACAGCTAAACTTCATAAGAGTTCTTACATAGTTGTTTATGAAAACAGGAAACCTGTAGTATAATAATATGATCAAATCAATAATGAACAAGATACTGTATGCAGTGCTGCCAACCATTTCCAGTTATACCTACTGTCTTTGCATGGCACGTGCGTAAATTAATATTATGAAAGCAAATACTATAACTCATATCTTTTACAGTGTTTGACAACAAAATAATGAATTAAAACTGCTTGATTGCAAAGTTCCAACTTGCACCCCCCACAAAAAAAGGTCTGCCGACGCCCATGCACAAAGCCTGCCTATTCTTTCCCAAACCATGCCTATGAATCCAAGAAGCTACCCTACGCCAGACATAATTGACATGGCTGACAGGTAAAAACTTGACAAGATCATAAAAAATTGAAGGCTATTTTTGTTTGCAAACTTTTCCTTTGTATAAATTCTTTTATCATTCGACTGCAATTGCGTTGCTTGATGGTTTAAATATATCCGATCGGAGTGCATTTGCAGCTTCCTTTCCTTTTTGCAAGGTTTGGCTCATATGGTGTTTTCTGAGTGATGGGTTTTTAAATAAAAATGTGTTTAAAATAAATGCTGCTTACAGAGCGATTTTTAAATAATCAAAGTGAACGTCGGCAAGTAGTACCCCCAATATATGCTAATTAGTACACATGTAGTTATTCCTTTAAAAAAGTTCTCCATCCACTTAATGTTAACTGCAATGAATATGAGCAATATTTCGAAAACATTTACAATACGAAAAAAATATTAATAATAATTGACACCAATTCTGTCTTTTAAGAAGGTCTGTACATTTCATTTTTAGCAAAATTCAATTATTACAATGAGAGCTTCAGAGGTTATTCATTGAAAATTCAAGATGTATCTACATTTATTTTACCACACTAAATGTTTTAAATATTTTTACTTTCTCTACTAAGTAGAAGGAAGTATTGTATTCCACCCAAAAATTGGATTTCAAGATTTCAACTGAAATATGTTTTGAGATCCCCATAATCCAAAAAAGCATGTTTATAAAAAGGTCCGTGTGTGTGTGTGTGTGTGTGTGTGTGTGTGTGTGTGTGTGCGCGTGTGTGCGTGGGTGTGTGTGTGTATGTGTGTCAGTCTGTATCTGTCAGTCTTTGGACAGCATAATTCAAACACGAAAGGTCGTTTAAAAACCAAAGTTGATATTTAAGTTTAATGTCTTTCAAAGATGCGACACGAAGATTTTGAAGAAAGCACACTAAACTACCCTTTACATGGAAAATTTTTCGAACATTTTGATTTTCTTGAAAATGGTTCTAACGATTTTGATTAAAATGTCATATGTTTAACATATTTGTATGAAAAATGAAATGTATATTTTGAGTTTACTTTGGATGACTTTTGAATGTCTAGTACACCGTAAGAGATAGACAAATTCTTAATATATAAAAACGTAGATCTCACTAAAACACACAATTTATGTCTCAATAACTTTTTTTGTAGAGTGAACCATTTTGGAGATATTCCTTGTTTTTTGTGTCAGATTCGGAAAACTTGAAACTTTGGTGAAATGGAACATCGTTGCTCATTTTTTATACGTTAAGCGTGCAAAGAGAATGGGGTCTCAAAGCTTTAAGATTTGACTATCGCTCACAGCTTACTGCATTCTAATATTCCCCTTTCACCTACAGGGGAAATAAGCAATAAGATAATTTGTACAAATGCTTATCTCAACTAACATGAGGATAGAGGTATAAGAGTTTGTAAGAATGGTTACTACAAGAGTAGAGAAAGTCATCTGAGTGCAACACATCAGATTTTTTATTTAAAAACTAAGTAATAGTACCATTTCTGAGTAAATGAAACATTCTATATTGTCACCGCGCCCGCCGCATCTAATTGCCGACAACAGCAGTGTCACCCATCGCATTATTGTCGGCACTACCGCAAAGGAGCCGAAGGAAAGAGACAGAGCATGGCCGCATTGTTGGGGCGCTTGCCGAAAGAGAGAAAAGGATAGAGACTTCGAGAATCTTCTCTGCTTTGTATCTCACCGCAATAACTGAACATTCCTGAAGCTTCCAGAATAGTGCCTGGGAGATATAAATAGCGGTAAAGTGCAACAGAGGAGTCAGTCAGACGTATGTGAAGGTTGAGTAGTCGTGCCGACGGAAAGAAGAGACGTATGCGAAGCGTCGAGGAGTCACACCAGGGAGAAGGGACAGTTCTTTGTGTTACGAGTTCGGAGCCGTGCTGTTGGAGAATCGAAAAAGACTTTCTTGTTGTTGCAACGAGTGTACAAAGTTACTGTTTACGGAAATAAAAGTGTTTCTTTATCTCGACTACATCTGTCTACTTTACTTTACACCCACACCAAAAGTCACACTGGTGTCAGAAGTGGGATTCGTCGAATTGCTTCTAGTTTCGTTACATCGTCGTTAGAAGTTGCAACGTTAGAACCAAGATGGAGGGAGATTCGGAAACCAGGATGATGGCAATGATGAAAGAATTATTCGCCGAAATGAAGACGGCAAACGACAACCTCGCTGCCAAAATGGAAACGTTAAATGACAATCTCGCTGCCGAGCTGAAAGAGGTGAAGATGGAGCTATTGGTGAAAATTGACGGCGAATTGACTGGCGTGACGGAAGATTTCGAAGAACTCGGCGAAAAGGTGGAAGACCTCTGCCAGCATGTGGACGTCGTGGAGGACGACGGGGAACGTCTTGGCGCCCTGGTAGTAAGAGTTGACGAGAGCGTCAAAGTACTGGATGCCGGGGGCAGACGGAATAGCGCGGAGCCGGGGAGGGAGCACCTAGTGGCCGAGGCGACAGTTGCGCCCGTTTCAGATGATATGAGGGAAGACGTGGAACAACTCGGCGAACTGATTGGCGTGAGGGAAGACGTGGAACAACTCGGCGAACTGATTGGCGTGACGGAAGACGTGGAACAACTCGGCGAACTGATTGGCGTGACGGAAGACGTGGAACAACTCGGCGAACTGATTGGCATGACGGAAGACGTGGAACAACTCGGCGAACTGATTGGCGTGACGGAAGACGTGGAAGAACTCGGCGAAAAGGTGGAAGACCTCTGCCAGCATGTGGACGTCGTGGAGGACGACGGGGAACGTCTTGGCGCCCTGGTAGTAAGAGTTGACGAGAGCGTCAAAGTACTGGATGCCAGGGGCAGACGGAATAGCGCGGACCCGGGGAGGAAGCACCTAGTGGCCGAGGCGACAGTTGCGCCCGTTTCAGCTAACGAAAGTGTACGTCTCGGGGAGGACAAAGGGGCAGTTCAGGGACGTCGTCGAGGATCCTCTGGAGGAGTGTGTCGGGTACGTAACCAACCAGGATACGACGTGGAGGACGATCAGCAGGGAAGCGCACAAGCAAACGAGCATCACGCGAGAACCGACTTGGCGTGTGACATGGGGGACCGTCGGAGCCATCCAATCACCTGACGCATAGTGCCGTGAACGGAAGAATGGTGGACATCATCGTGGACGGCAGGATACAGGAGAGGCCGTGCCGAGCACGAGTGAACACGAGTGCAGCGGTGGACGCGACTCGCGCGGATGTGGTGGGGTTTGTTGCCGGACCCATCGGAAGCAAGGTGGCTGCGAAGGTGCGCCAGAGAGGTCGGCGGACATGGTACCCAATGAGCCGTTTCCAAGTGCGCAGGATGGCCCGTCAACACACCAGGAAGAAAGGCAACTGGACGAGGGACCGTCAAGACCGGCGGTACTGTTGCAGAATTTCGAAGCAGGATGGCATACGTCGTCCTACCCAGACCAAGGGACACTATCCAACAGCGATACCTAGGATCGTGCCTCCTGGAGAAGAGGTTCGATGGGTTAGTCCACCGGGGCGCAAGGGAGATGCCGCAGTGATAGTGCTGGTCGGAACGACCAGCTCTGAGGAGGGAGCAGTGTCACCGCGCCCGCCGCATCTAATTGCCGACAACAGCAGTGTCACCCATCGCATTATTGTCGGCACTACCGCAAAGGAGCCGAAGGAAAGAGACAGAGCATGGCCGCATTGTTGGGGCGCTTGCCGAAAGAGAGAAAAGGATAGAGACTTCGAGAATCTTCTCTGCTTTGTATCTCACCGCAATAACTGAACATTCCTGAAGCTTCCAGAATAGTGCCTGGGAGATATAAATAGCGGTAAAGTGCGACAGACGAGTTCGGAGCCGTGCTGTTGGAGAATCGAAAAAGACTTTCTTGTTGTTGCAACGAGTGTACAAAGTTACTGTTTACGGAAATAAAAGTGTTTCTTTATCTCGACTACATCTGTCTACTTTACTTCACACCCACACCAAAAGTCACAATATAAAGAAATGTTTACGTAGTATTAATTTTCTTATAAATGTTCTCCTGACAGGTACCTATAGTGTCTGGCTTCCCCTTTGAAATAATTATGTTGTTCACAGAAATACAAGCGCGCAGTGGAATTTTGAATAAACATCTTTCATCTTTGATTCAAGGGATCTGCACTTTCGGTAGAAGCTTGAAATCAAAATTTTTACAACACTTTTTCTACCTATAATTGGTAAGTGGTAAAGAAGAACATAAATTAGAAACAAGGGTCATCACTCTATAGGTATTTGGTGTAGTGAAATCTCCTTACTACAGACACTATGTCTTTTTAACGTTATGTAAGGTGAATATTTGCAGGATATTTTCACACTATAAATACTATTTATACACAAAAAAGCGTTCATAATTCTTCAAAAATAGCCCTGATCATTTATTTAATGTATTGGAATTATTAATAAAATGTATACATTGAGGTCTTGATTCTTATTTAATTTTATATACCCAGAAATAGTTAGACAACGATTTACTATATTTAAGTGTGAATGTCGCTAAAATACCGTTTGGATAAAATAAAACCTTTTGTTGCACTAAAATGTCCTAAACATTTACAGCAAATGTAAACATTTCAATAGTAAACTCTGAGAAGTTCTTTTTTGTCTGTCATCAGTAGACCTTCAGGTTCTAAAAACACAAACACGTCCACACCCACCCACCCACCCAACCATCCACCCAGCCACACACACACACACACACACACACACATACACACACACACACACACACACACATACACACACACACCCACCCACCCACCCAACCATCCACCCAGCCACACACATACACACACACACACACAGACACGCACACAACTTTTAAATATTTTTCATGGCCCTAAATCCCGTACCTGAAATAAAAATACCGAATTATTAGGCTCTAAACTACCCTTTACATGGACAATTTTTTGAACATTTTGATTTTCTCGTTTATTCAACCTGTTTACTCGATGACTTTAGCATAACTGGTAAGCCGTAAGAGATAAACCAAATCTTACTATTCAAAAGTGTAGATCTCGTTCAAAGGCACATTTTTTTTTTTTTTTTTTTTTTTTTTTTTTTTTTTTTTTTTGGAGTGAACTATTTCCGAGATATTCCTTGTATTTGTGTGAGCTTAGCAGCACTTATGCTTTTCTCAAATCGTAGGTCGATATTCAGTTTTTTATATCATAGCTATGCAA
This sequence comes from Tenodera sinensis, assembly GCA_030765045.1. Classification (NCBI taxonomy): domain Eukaryota; kingdom Metazoa; phylum Arthropoda; class Insecta; order Mantodea; family Mantidae; genus Tenodera; species Tenodera sinensis. The sequence continues at coordinate 45,471,217 of CM060967.1, forward strand.
AGAGAATGGAGTTTCGAAGCTCTCATATAGTGACCAGCTTTAAAAGCTTCTATTATCGTTCAAAGTCTACTAGGCCATGACAAAACATTTGATTTTCACGATACTGCTATAAGGAATTAGTAGTTATATTGATTACTTGGTACATATAATTATACATATTTGTTGCTCGTTTAAGTTTTAAAGATGCGTACTAGTTTGTGGAAATAGTAAGAAGATTTTTATATCCAGAATAATTAATTACGATTTATTGAAACGTATAATATACCAGGTGAGTCAGTCGCGCCTTACTTTTTGGAAGGTAGGTCACCCATCAAACGCCATGCGAGGCTTAGCCCAGTTTTGCGCTTACTAAAGAGTATTTCTTGACATTTTTAGACAGAAGAATACGCAAAATTTAGAGGAACAGTGGTTTAATGGACAGAATGTACTCGATGTGAGTGCGAATTCTGGGTTTCTAGTCGATTTTACGAACCTTTTATTAGAGTATACATAGCAACGCAATTCAGTAAACGTGTTTGAAAAAAAAAATAAATAAATAAAAAAATAAACGGACCTATCATGTACATTAACAACATCAGGTAAAAAGAAAATAGCGGATTCTTGTACTTATGGCCGGATTGGCTACAAAAAAATGACATGCCTTATCCATCATGCATTCAAAACGCACAAATTATTAAATACCAGCTTATTTAAATTTTGCTGTAAACTACGTGTTGTACAACTCAAATAGCATGCATAATAGCTTTTGCCATTTAAGTAATAATATTTAAGCGCCCAGCAAAGGTTTAAAACTGTGTTAAGGGGCTAAATTCCGCTCGAAAAGTCGCGAGGTGGCAATGGCATAGCATCTGGAGTACTGCCTATAGGCCTGGAACTCGTAGTGTGTTTTCAGTCAAGCCTACAAATAGCTGAATGAAATTATGAACGCGATAACACCCGGGACACGGGTTCACGTCTCGACATTGTAGAACTTTTTTTCTGTTCATCAAAACTTGGAAACCGAATTCACAATAATCTAATCTTAAAGTCTCTGAGGGTTTAGGATGTAATTTAAAATCTTTTTGGCTGTCTGCATTTTGTAATAGAATACGTATAATGACTTCAACTGCATTGGACTGGCATAATGTGTGTTATTATGAATGCCGACTCCCTTCATTCTCCACGTGTATGCTGTCGCACGATATTTTGTGCCATTCCTTCACCATGTATTCGACAAGTACGTTGATACGCCTTTGATCTACGGAGAAGCAACAGCCAAAGTGCAAGCAACTCAAAATCTATACCGGGACAGATATTCTCAAATGCAACAATACCATAAAGTAGAAACAGAACAATTACGAATTCAAATGATAACAGCTTTACACAGAATAATTGCTCAACTAACGTTATTTGTAAAAATTACGCAGTAAGAAAATCTGATGTGTTGCACTCACACGACTTTCTCCACTCCTCTACTAACCATTCTTTCAAACTCTTATTCCTATATATTCTTCGTGTTAGTTAAGATAAACATTTGTACAAATTATCTTATTACTTATTTCCTTGTAGGTGCAACGGGAATATTAGAATACTATAGGCTTTGTGCAATAGTCAAAATTTTTAAAGCTTTGGCGTTCTGTTCTCTTTGCACACTTAACATATAAAAAATGAACACCGATGTTCCACTTCACGAAAGTTTGAAGTTTTTCGAAACTCACACACATAACAAGGAATATCTCCGAAATGGTTCACCCTACAAGAAAATTTATTTTGACATAAATTGTGTATCTTAGCAAGGTCTACAATTTTTGTACAGTATGATTTGGTCTATCTCTAACGGTTTACCAGTTATGCAAAAGTCGTCCAGAGTAAATGCGACTACAGGGGCTATGGCTAGAAAATTCAAAATATACATTTCATTTGTCATAAAAATATCTCAAACATATGACACTTTAATCAAAATCATTAGAGCAATTTTCAAGAAAATCAAAATTTTCCATGTAAAGGGTAGTTTAGGGTGGGGCTATTTTCTTCAAAATCTTCGTGTCGGATCCTTGAAAGGCATCAAACTTAAATACCAACTTTGGTTGTTAACCGACTTAACTTTCTCTACTGGTAAGTAGGGGAAGTATTGTATTCCATCCAAAAATTCAATTTCGAGATTTCACCGGAAATATATGTTTAGAGACCCCCTGAATCCAAAAAAGCATTTTTAGAAAAAGTGTGTGTGTCTGTGTGTCTGTCAGTCAGTCTGTGGACAGCATAACTCAAAACCGAAACGTTGGTTAAAAACCAAAGTTGGTAGTTAAGTTGAATGTCTTTCAAGGATGTCACACGAAGATTTTGAAGAAAATAACTCTATCCTGAACTACCCTTTACATGGAAAATTTTTCGAAAATTTTGATTTTCTTGAAAATGGCGCCAACGATTTCGATTAAAACGTCATATGTTTGAGACATTTTTATGACAAATGAAATGCATATCTTGAATTTTCTAACTATAGCCCCTGTAGTCGTATTTACTCTGGACGACTTTTGCATAACTGGTAAACCGTTAGAGATAGACCAAATCATACTATACAATAAATGTGGATCTTGCTAAAATACACAATTTATGTCTCAATAAATTTTCTTGTAGGGTGAACCATTTCGGAGATATTCCTTGTTATGTGTGTGAGTTTCGGAAAACTTAAAACTTTCGTGAACTGGAACATCGTTGTTCATTTTTTTTATATGTTAAGTGTGCAAAGTGACGGAATCTGAAAGCTTTAAAACATTTGACTATCCCACAAAGCCTACTGTATCCCAATATTCCTCTTACACCTACAATGAAATAAACAATACGATAATTTGTACAAATGTTTATCTCAACTAACACAAAGAAGATATAGGAACAAGAGTTTGTAAGAATGGTTAGTACAAAAGTAGAGAAAGTCATGTGAGTGCAACACATCAGATTTTTACTTTCTCTACTGGTAAGTAGGGGAAGTATTGTACTCCACCCAAAAATTCGATGTCAAGATTTCACCGGAAATATATGTTTTGAGACCCCTGAATTAAAAAAAAAGGCATTTTTAGAAAAAGGTGCTTGTAGTGATCTTGTATGAATTTGGTTGTTTGGAAGTGTACTGGTGTGTTGTGCGGTAACTGGCCATTATTGCCAAAATCCTTTGATGTTCTAGAAGTTACAGGTAAACTGTGATCAGTCCATAACTTTTTAGTTAGTTAACCTCCTTTTTTATATAAAATAGCTTTCTCTTTGTATCAAATACTATCAGGGCTGCATATATCAAAATAACTCCATTCATAAGCTCAAAACCACCATTTCAAGTGCACAACAATATCAAGATTGTATTGCCAATATGAGTTTGTAGTGAATGAAATTTTCCAGAAGTGTCAATAAGGGAGTTTCTTGGGACAAGACTAGAGTGCTCTGATAACACTTTACTTACGATAACTGTACTCGATGTAAGTGAGAAATTCTAATTTTTTCCTCTGAAATCTTTGCTTTAGGCTGAAATATGCTGCATCCTTATAAAAGAAAGCTGAACTTGGTGCACGTAAATATAGGCACTATTGTACAATAGAACCTGTATTTAGGTGCGCCAAGTTAGCCTTTTTCAAGCTGTTGAGACTGTAAGAGGTGACGCTCCAGTGAGAAAAGCAGCTGAACAGTTTGGGGTATCAAAGTATACATTCAATAGGAAAGTAAACAATAAAAATACAGAAAAAGTTGTAAGACCATTTGTTCTATTAGAGGAAGACCAAACCCAATTGATTAAATATTTGACCAAGTCTGGCAATTGGGGAGTTTCACTAACTGTACATGATGTTCAACTTCTTGTAAAATCTTACCTTGATAGATTTGGTAAAACTGAATTATTCAACAACCACTTACCTAGTGTGGACTTTATGAGAGCCTTTCTAGCAAGGAAGAAAGATACTCTGGCAAACAAAATCTGTCAAAACGTAAAAATGAGCCGAGCAATGATAAATGGTAAAATTATCGATGATACTTTGATGAATTGAGTGTGTCACTGAATGGTGTACAGCCCCACTTAATTCTACACCACGATGAAACCAACAATGACAGACGACCCAGGCATAAAAGTGTTGTTAGAAGAGGTAGCCGACATCCCGAACGATTTATTGATTCCGCTAAACTGTATCTCCTAACTTCTGACGCATCAAGGTTTTACTGTTTAAAAATAACTGTTTCCGTAATAACAACAACGAGAAATGCGTAAGTTGTCGCAGAAATACTAACCGGAAAATTCCCTTATGTCGACCGCTAAATATGCATCACTCGAGCGCAGCCTTTATGCGCTACGGTCTGCTAATAGTAATCCACCACAGTAAACAGCTCTGTAAGACCATAAAACGCAAAGGAATGATGCAAAGTTTAAAAAAGCACGCTATTTTGTTAAATCCTAGTTACAACCTGAAACCCCTCCATTACGTTCCAGGTTTGAAGCTTCTTATTTGCCTATGAAACAAGTTTTCACTGGTGACTTGCTAAATAGTAAGAACTTCTTTGCCTTTCTAATTTTCCAAATTATTCTATGTGAGTATTTACACGTCCTAAAGATTGAGTTAATGGAGTTCTTGTAGACTGAATTCACGGGCCCTACTTATTACACTAGCTTAGCTAATTGCTTTCCCAAAAATAACACAAAGTAATTAGAGACTCACACTTCATTTCAATACATTGAATTACACTCAATATTTCTCACAACGATCGTTTCGACACACATATGTAGGTGTCATCTTCAGGAGAACTCACCTTATGCAATAGTTACGAAGAAACCGTTACGGTATTACTTTGTGTTATTTGTGGATCAATTTGCTTCACTGTTAATAGCTTCAGGTGTGTACATTTCATGACTTTTTTCTTAAATTCGGAACCCGCAAATTATCCCTTCAAAGCTCTGACAAAGGTTGTACCTACTTCTCGCTACCTACATTATGCATTGATTTTAACATACGGAATTTGCTTATGATAATTATTTATATATCTGCCTGTGATTTCTTTATAAAAGTGCTCATCCTACCCGTGTGATTGTGATAAAAACTGAAGGCAGGTATATCATCACTTAAGTTAGGAGGGTGGAAAGCCTACAGGATTGTTGACAATGCTTACAGTAACTATGACTACTATGTAACACTACTTAACAATGATAATCTAGTAGATGGAATGATCTGGAATTGCAGAGGTTAATAATCTTTGAAAAATAATAAAGCTAGTGGTATCGATTGCATACTTGTAGGATTGGGTAATTTACATCAATTAGATTATTTAAATGGTTTAGAATATAAAATTTTGATGGCAAGCTGCCTCAATGGAGAGGATATTCAAATGTTGGCTACACATAAAAGGGAAAGAAGATGAATGCAAGAATCATAGAGAGATCACTGTTAGCAATTTGCTGAACGAAATTAATGGAAAAAGCATTAACATATTCGAAAATACAAATTAAACGGACAGAATATGAACAAGTAGGTTTTCAATTGGCAGGTCAACTGTTAATAAGACCGTGTTAGATAATTGAAAAAGAATTTGCAAGAAGCCAAACTTAATTTTTCATTGATTTAGAAAAAGCTTATGGGAACTATCATATAACGAAACGATAAAAATAAATTATTACAAATATTCAACATTACATTATGGATCTACTATTAACATTAGAATATAGAAGAATTTATTGATGCTTTTTTGATTATGAAGGATCCCTATCAACAAACTTATATTTATGTTCTGATTCCAAAGCAACAGTAAATTGGAAGGGCAAATACTGGCTATAGATGCATTATTGTTTGCAATGATCAATTATTAGATAATATCAGATGATTATGATGATTTAAATTATAAGGATGTTTAGAACATTTAAAGAAGAGAAGTTATTAGGAACTAAAACCAAATTTAAATATGATTAATTATAGGGTAATTTTAAATGAAAAAGTAAGGTATTTAATTTTGGAAGATACAGGATAGCTGGTCAAAGGTTGTGATAAATAACTACAAACAGATGTTAAAATTACAAGTCCTTCAATGTAAAACATAAATGGAGAGAATTTGAAAACGAGATAAAACATTTTTAAACAACAAAAATATGGAGCAGAAGTTTAGGTACCGACCAGTGACAAATGTTTACAACACAATTTTACATTCACATTCAAGGTATAACTATACATAATTGTAAATTAACTTCATTATATACAGAATGGAAGGTATTGCTTCACAATACGTTACCAGGGATTCTATATGATAAGTGTAACAAATAATTATGTATAATACAGTTATTGTCAATAAAGATGCATTTCGCCGAAAAAAATAATTTGTGTCAAATATTCGGAGTCATTTAGGTTCTTGACGACTGAATATAAATTATTTATTACCTATTTTACCAATTGTCGCGCAAACATTGTGTGAACAATGCTGTAATTTGTTTGTACCTCAGTTAGAATGAATTTAATTGCAACTTAATGTTAAAATGTCATGCAAAGTTTAATTTGTACAAGAAATTTGGCAATGTCACGTTAACATTAAACTGTGACTCAGTTCATTCGAATTAAAATAAAGACATTACAGCATTGTTCACAACAATGTTTGCGAGACTATTAGTGAAATAACAAACCGTTTATATCCATTCGCCAACAATCTAGATGGATCCAAATATTCCAAATAAGAAAACTAAGCCTCGGCACTATAGCCCATGAAGAGCCAAGCCTTACCGCCCAGTCGCTGCGTCCCCCACCTCGGTCTACTACAGGCGTCATTGGTGGTGTGCAGTAATGGTGGGTGGTTTTTTTACATGCGATTTCCTTTTAAACATTTATTTTGCACGGGAGAATCTTGAGAATACAATACAAAACAGCATTTTCCACATTTTCAGTGTCTAGAAACATACCATACTACAGTAAAACCTGACTAAACCGACCCCCCTATATACCGGAAACCTGGATAACCGGAAAATAAATCTCGGAACGGAGCTATTTCCTATGTTAAATAACTCCAAACCGTCGTTTTTCCGGAAACGTTTGCATAAATAGCCTAAGGCGGACTTTCATTATGCTTAATACATAGTTACGTGCTTTGATAAAGAACTTGCCACGACTGAATACATTCAAAGTGCAGCAGATATTGCTGCTGGAAACAGCAGCTGTGAAGTCATGGAAGGAATGGACGACGTCGAAGCCAACGAAAAGGAGTCAAAAATACGCACTTTTAGAGAATCATTATCTGTTGTGAGTGACCTTCGGGAATTTGCAGCTTCCAAGAATGTTCCAGAACTCCTGAAGCTGATGCAGGATGCAAAGGAGATCATAGAGCGTTCTCTTGCGAAGAAGTCGCGACGGATATGTGAGGAAAAAGAAACTAATGGAGAAACTGCAATTATGTATGACATGTAAGTTGAATATACAGCAAAACATTCAATTAAACCTATTTTTTATTAACAGAATTTTATTTTAAATTATTCCTTCAGTTTAACTCTATACGATTATATTTTTACTTTCTCTACTGGTAAGTAGGGGAAGTATTGTATTCCACCCAAAAATTCGATGTCGAGATTTCACCGGAAATACATGTTTTGAGGCCCCCTGGATCGAAAAAAAGAAGAATTTTTAGAAAAAGGTCCGTGTGTGTCTGTGTCAGTCTGTCAGTCTGTCAGTCTGTCAGTCTGTGGACAGCATAACTCAAAAACGAAAAGTCAGTTAAAAACCAAAGTTGGTATTTAAGTTTAATGTCTTTCAAGGATGCGACACGAAGATTTTGAAGAAAATAGCCCCACCCTAAACTACCCTTTACATGGAAAATTTTTCGAAAATTTTGATTTTCTTGAAAATGGCTCTAACGATTTCTATTAAAATGTCATATGTTTGAGATATTTTGATGGCAAATGAAATGTAAATCTTGAATTTTCTGGCTATAGCCCCTGTAGTCGTATTTACTCTGGACGACTTTTGCATAACTGGTAAACCGTTAGAGATAGACCAAATGATACTACACAAAAAATGTAGATCTTGCTAAAATACACAATTTATGCCTCAATAAATTTTCTTGCAGGGCGAACCATTTCGGAGATATTCCTTGTTATGTGTGTGAGTTTCGGAAAACTTAGAACTTTCGTGAAATGGGTCATCGTTATTCATTTTTTTATATGTTACGTGTGCAAAGAGAACGGAATCTCAAAGCTTTAAAAGATTTGACTTTCGCACAAAGCCTACTGTATTCCAATATTCCCCTTGCACCTACAAGGAAATAAGCAATAAGATAATTTGTACAAATGTTTATCTCAACTAACAAGAAAGAAGATATAGGTATAAGAGTTTGTAAGAATGGTTAGTTCAAGAGTAGAGAAGGTCATGTGAGTGCAACACATCAGATTTTTGTATCTTGTTATTATGTACAACCCTTTGTAAAACAAAAATCCGTGAAAACGGAACACTATTACTGGGACGATCGCGCTCCGTTTTAGGCAGGTTTTATTGTAGGTATGTGGATGAATTTAATAAAGAACACAAAGAAAAAGAAGACATAATGTATCTAGTCTGGTCATAGTAGTTCTTGCATATAGGTACATACCTTCAATTCCTTTATTCTAATTGCTGTATATCCATATATCAATCTTTCATCACTGAACCTGGTTCTTTGGAAGTTTTCCAATCTCATGACAATAATGTAGTTGTTTATTTCCATATTTCTTCTTACGGCCACAGGTAAGCTTGAGATCTAAGTTCTAGACAAGAAAGGTTCTTACGATACTGCTAGGCTGGATCATCCACTTCTTTGCTGTCAAGTCCATCCTCCCAGGCTCGATGCTTTACCATTTGTTTTTGCTTGCTTCTTTCTTTCCTCTGATTTCTTGTAGCAACCAATGTTTTCCTTGCTCTCGGCGTTAGGAATCTTTGCGAAACTATTGTTGGGTAATTGGAACTAACCCTGTTAATCGGTGTTCCCCAGTGCGGCCAAAGTTTCCCGATCTGTGTCGAAGTTCTCTGCGACGAAGGTTCGTACACCATTCATCCGATTGCGATAAACCTGGTAAGTTGTGCATACTCCCGCGAACGTTTCTGAGTTGGTCAACACAAGTTGGTCAATAAGTAGAACGTGATAGGTATCAACAAATTAGTGTATTTATCTACATGTATAAAATTGATGTTGGTATTAGTATGAAGTTGATAAACTTCAACACCGGTTGACGATCACCATGAAAATTGGCACATCTAAGTGTTTTTTCATGGAGAAGATATTTATGTTATCTATTTTATTATATACACATACAATTCAAACAATTTTTCATGACAGAAAAAGAAATACAGTGTAGTGCATTCATACGGCTTTCTCTGCCCACCTCTGTTTTACGAAACACAATCACACTTCTTTCTCTCCTCCCTCTTTTACAAACAATTCATACAGTTTTATGTACGTTTGAAATAGAAATGGAACAATTACATTCACATGGTTCTCTCTACTCATTTTCATTTTGCGAAACACATCACATGGCTTTCTCTATTGGATTTTCTTCATATAGTGTTTGTGGTTGAACACTGCTTTTGCATAATGTCTTCCCTGTATTTTATTTATTTATAGTGTTTCGTTTTTCTTTTTTATGGCATCCTAAGAGTTTTAATTAACTCTTTGTTTAAGTGTATTACGTAATATTATTTTAAATGTCTCCAAAGAAACGCAAGGCTACGGATAAATAGCCAAACAACGGCCAATCCCGTTTAGTTCAGCTAATATTAAATAAAATTAATACTGAAGATATTAGGAAAAGGATGGATTACCAAAATTCAATACTTACCTAGTGTTATCTATTGTCGACAATTAACTCGGTATGAACATGTTCTACGGTTGGAGTATGAGATACAACAATGACAAATTTTGAAATGAATACCGGCAGGAAGAGGAAAGAGGGGAAGGTCAAGAAGTCTTCAAGGAGATGCGACAGAAAGCTTTAGAACATGAAATTTGGGAAGGAAACACGGAGAAGAGTGATTTTGGCACAGGAAGATTCATAGCATTGTAAAACCCTGATGACGACTCCCTGTATCTGCTGTTAGCCGCTCCAGTAGTGAACCATAAAATCTTTTCCTCAGGGTATGCATGGGTGGGTGGGAGGATAGACAACACCAGTTAATTTGGCTGATGAATTTGAGCTATTTGAAGCCATTTGCCGACTGTTTGATGACGTAGAATTAAACTGTTTTGGAATCTTAGCACGAGAAACTGTGACTATTGAAGTATCATAAAGCTGTTAACTTCTGAGTATCAGTACTTCGGTTTAAAGTTACATTTTTTCCGTAACAACAATGGGAAGTGTAAGTTGTGAGTTACTGAAATGCTATTTGGAGAATTCTCTTGCGACAACCGCCAAGTAGGTATGCATAACCCGAGCGCGGTCTTATGATAATCCATACCAATGAAAGACTTGTGTAAGGCACGAAAGACACGAAGAAAAGACACGGGTTTTAGAAGTACATGCTCTTTTATCAACTTTCCTTCCATCATAACTCCCCATGTTCTTATACGTCACCCAATTTGAAGCCTCTTATTAACATCTGAAGCTCTACTTTAATTCTGTGACTTCCTAAATTCTAGGAATTTCTGTCCCCCTTTTATCGGAACTTTGTCTATGTGCCTTTTCGAATGTAAATCTGATTTCTCAACATAACTAAATTCCAGGTACACCTTTTCATTAGATTGACTTGTTAATGACTTTTTATCAACATGGAAGTAGCTAATGACCTCAATTCTCTGACAGAATCGTAACTGATGCTTCTTAAACTATGCATTGATTTAGACTTATGGAAATAAAATTATTTATTGCAACTATTGATGTATCTTGCTATCATTTCTTTATAAAATTATGTTACAAGTAATAATTCCGGTGTAGGGATTTTAAGCATTAAAGTCAGGACAAAGGAAATTAAGTTGAACTATTACCGGACTTTACATTATAATTTGATGTAGTGCGCTGAATGTGCATGTAAATAAAACACTATAGCTGAGTCAGCTGCCTATTCTCACACCACATTGCGTTGTACCTGACGCATTTTTTCCGCACCATAAGCACTCGCATTTTTTTCCCAGTGATACCTATAGATACTTTCATAATTTTGCACACTCTGAAGTGAAAGCCATGTGTCGCAAATCGTGTCAAAGGTCATACAGCAGTTGAGCTCAGTCTCTGTAAATCATCGTGTCCGTGCGGTAAAAGTCATGCCATATTTCTTTTCGTTTCATTTGGATACAACAATCTCTTACAGCTCGGGTGGACAGCAAAAGAAGTTGAACTCTCATCATCCACAAACAGTAGCTTTCCAGTCACTTCATTATCTATGTTACCTATCCAGGAGGACGTGAACTTCGACAGGCCTAAGGCCTTTTTCAGGTACTCATGTACCGCAATTTCCACTGTGACGTTGTAGATAACAAACTGTGGCTAACGAAAAAGACAGGCTACGGAGCAAACTGCAGTGGCGCAATTCTAGTCAGGTCATGGCCCAATGAAGTAAAACCAAAAAACAAACAAAATTGAAGCTATTAACAGTGAGGCAACAGATACTAAAATAAGAACAAAAGAGAAACAAAGAGCTTCACTTATCTTAGTAATATTGCAAGATCTTCCAGTGCTGACTAGTTTTAAGCTATATCCAACTTATTTTCAAAGCTATCCAAACAAGTTACCATAGTTAACGACACTCAACTTAAAATATCTATTTGTTGCCAACCTCTGAAAACAAAAACCTCTAAATACAATCTATTGGTGGTATTTCAAAATTCATAACGCGGTTCTTGTTTTTTAAAATTGGTCCAAAAATGATCCGTCACAGCTGATTTATCAATTTATTTATATTTAATATTTGTAAAATGCTCCTTTATTCTGGTTTCTAAATTACGTTTAGTTTTACGAATATAAACCACATCACAATCCAAACAGCTAAATTGATAACTAAAGCTTTTAGTTTCTAATTTGTTCTTATTTTAGATTTTAAAAACTACAATCGCCTGATACATTCATATTCTAAACAACCAAAAAATTGGTCGTTGAATCCATATAAAAGATATAGCTTTATCATGATGGTATATAATACTATCAGACTACCATTACTACGTAACTCCGATCCGCGCCGCAGCCTGTCTTTTTCGTTAGTCACGTGACAAACTACCCCCTTCCCTCGTAGTCTCTTGACGTGTGCAGATCAATCACAAGACCGGTTTACCTGCCGTCAGTGACTCATGGCTGCTGTTGTGCACGTTCTTTGAATGCATTATGGTTTCAGCTAACTCGAAGCCAACTGCTTGAGAATTCCTTACCTGCTAACAATTGCTTTAACCAGTGTGTTGCACCACTTTCGCACCACTGCGTCACTAAGACAACGTAAACTTTGTCTTATGTCCATCCGGTTGTATCTAAATGCCCATGTTTAAACCATTTGTTGAATCTTTTGCAATTTATCATAGCAATTCAAATTTTAGAGCAAAGTAGGTAACTTTCTAACGTGTACGTTATATCCTTCCTCTCTTTCGACAGTAACACATTTTTATTTATTATTATTTTTGCATACATATGGAGTTTCCATTAAATGAACATTCTAATAAAAAATCATCAGTAATTGCTAGTGTATTTTAATTTCATAATAGATCCAGGACATAAGTTGTCAATATCTGATGTATGCTTATATTTTATGCTGCTTTATATAACACTTCCTATTATTGGCACATGATCATAAACTTTTTTTCTAAATTAATAAAAGAAATATGGAATTTTGGTTGTTTGTAACTTTCTTTTCAGTTATCTGACACAAGCTAAGGTTATTTCATGTGATATGCGTGATATATACGTGGCAATGATAAATTCACGTGTGACTAATGCAAATAACTATATTATTTATTGTTGTTTGAGGTTCAGAATTTCTGTTGTAAATATATATTATTCAAATAGTATTCTCTGTTGTGGCTCTGTGTCGAAGTCTTCCTTATTGAGGGAGCAGTTGACATATTGATATCTATTTAATTTGTATTTAAATAAAGTAACACATAAAATTATATATTGATCCTAGCAGTATTAAATGTATGACAGATCTATATAAGAATCTTCCTGAATAAATTGGAATAAAATTAATAGCGCTGGTTAGAAATTAATGTTTTACTTTAGGGTGTCCAAATATTCCTACCCACTTTCAAGATAGCTATCATCATTATAATTTATTATTATTATTATTATTATTATTATTATTATTATTATTATTATTATTATTATTATTATTACTATTACTATTACTATTATAGTATAGTCATAGAATTATATGACAATTTTTGAAAGTTTTCAGGCATACTTCTAATATTCAATGGGACATTTACGCAGTTTAAAAGTATCCACTTCCACTAACACTAATTTAGGCAGTGTGTGCTTCCTACCTATTCTGTGCGGTATTCGGGCTAAAACAATAAAACCAGTTAATTACTGTTTTTGCTGAATTCTTGGTGATTCAGTTTACGAATGAATGTGCAGCTGTCTAGCTATTGGTACTATCCCTATTTCACTTGGGGTAGGGGAAAAGGAGCTGAACACCATCTAAATTATATTTTAATGCTTTATCTTTGAGATAAAACATATGTTTGAATAAGATGTTGCCAGTAGGTACATGTAGATAATGTTGGTATGTATCATTGTCAAAACGCAGGTGTAGGGCAGGATTTCCCAACTTTTCCTTTCTTTCTTTACATTTTATTCAATTTGATTTCTGCTTCTTCATATTATGGTTCACAGTGTTATATTTTCAATTGGTAGGTACTTTTAAAGTAAAATGTTTTGCATTGCTCTCGTATAATATATAATGGTTTGTTACGAAGGTAAGATAAGTCACACCGAATAGAATGCAAGCTTGAATATTTTATTTGTAGTAATATTTATACTAAGAATAAACACAGTTCCAAATCTTCCTTTTATAGAAGTTTGAAAACAGTGTTGTTATAATCAATTTAAATTGACTCACCTTTTAAATTCAACAGTTCCAAATATTTCCTTAATTATACACATTTCAATCTCGTGATGTCTCAATCGCTTAGTCAGTTATTCAAATTATAGATATTTAGAGTAGGTACCAGTTATAAAGGTAGGTACAGGTTTAGTAACGAGGGGCTTAAGTTGGGACACGAATGGAGTGATCTAAGAGCTCCGAGTTACTAATCCTAATTTTGTAATGTGTCTACAATATTTTATTTTATTAAGAATATTTTAGTAGACTATGCTGTATTATATATAGCATAGCTATTTAACGAAATTTATTTATTAGGGAAACGATATGTTTAGAAGGTAATGTGGACGTTGGAAAAAAATAAAAATGAAAAAGACACGAGATCTACTTAAATATTATTGTTAAAGCTATTCGAGAGTTCTTCTACTACTTTCCTCGCAGACAGCGGTGCTGATGTTATCTCAAAAGACATGGAGGGTGGAAATGGAATACTATTGCAGAAGGATGCGTAGAAGAAAGTGTAGAGGGTAAGAAGAATATTGTTGATCTATTATTTAGGGCAGAAAGTTCAATTACAGGCAAAGTTTGAAAAGCAACACTACTACTAGGGATACTTCAATAAGTATTACAAATTACGATAGCTGTAATTTTACAATAACTATCAATTGGGGAGAAAGTTTTTGTTATTAATGTATATTATTATCAAGAAAAATATTATATAGATGATTATCATTAAAGTGTATTTTACCTTGTGTTGAATTTTTGTTCTGATAGGGTGTTTTATTAAGATGTTAAGTAGGTACACCTAGTATTTGTTACCTAGTGTCTACTAACTAAAGCATCATAATTATTATATACCTACAGCAGTAGATAAAATGCTTTTCGGTCTTTGCTGAAAATTTTATTTTATACCTACCTATTCTATGTTTGAGAAACTCCTTCTAATCTTGTCACAGTGATGCTTTGTTTTTGTTTTTGTTTCGTTTAATGGTTTCGATCAGTTGGGGAAGTGCATAATAATATCACAGAAAATAATATTGCTTTATTCATGCCATTCTCAAACATATGAAGACAACCACAGTTTATATACATATTGTTAAAAGTTGAATTAAGATCTCTTTAGGTATGTTTTGGTACAACTTGTATCTCTGTCTGCAGTTGTTTCCCAGAACACTTCTTATATTACTTATAGTCTCTTGTTTAAGAACATACCTGTGTTATCTGCAACACATTCATCCGGAGTCCTTTGCCGCTTGACTCCAATTAACGCTTCAACAGAGAAAGCCCGGGCACGAATACTGAGTTCACACATTTCTGGCACTGTCATTTCAGTACTACCACCCACACATCACAAGGACCTCTTCCAAAACATCACATGGTCTTCATCACTTTCAGTCCGTTGAATATTTCATTAACTTCCCACTAGCGTCATCTTAAAACAAATGAAGAGCGTTAAATATGAAGATTGCGCATGTTTACTTTTGGCTAGGCCTACGCAGATTGTACTTCACGTCACGAAAAACAAATGAAGTGCGGTCACACTACAGCAGCGCTTGGCGCGTCACAGGTAACACATTGGATAAGGTGTTTGGAATGTTTATTGTTCCCCCTCATCCCTCGAGATGAGCGAAACGAGACAGCGACGCCTTCTCATTGGCTTGCTCTCCCCTCCAACGATTCTGTCTTACGGTCCGCCCAAGCTAAGTGATCTCATTGGTTGCCAACTTAATGTTTCATTTAGAAGTAGGAGTGGTTTGCAACCCTAATATAGACTTCATGTCAAGGCGGATTGTAAGAACAATAATGTCATATGAGCAATTTTCACAACTTAATTCCAATTTGTATTTTAAAAGTTTTAATTTCATATCCATCTCCTTGGATTCAAATGTGAACGTTAGATTGGATTCAAAATTAAGATTAATCTTCATCCATGCTTTAATACAGTTTCTTTACTACCAATATTAATTCGAATTAACAAGTGAACCATTTAATCGGCGTTTGCATTGCTCTAAAATTCTAAATTTTAATTCCCCCATCAAAAGTTAATTGTATTATTTTGAAATTTGTACCCACTTAAACATAGAATTTAAATACATAATATGAAACTAATTTTAGACTTTTAACATATCTGCTTAAATATAATATAATTTATAATTTTATCAGTGTTATGAAATCTGCTTAACTTGAGAGAGTGCACGATTCTATTTTTCTTACTGGATAACTTTCAACTTTGAGAGGAAGCTCTAAAGATATATACCTACCTACCCTTGGAACACGTGACCAATATACTGTGAATTTTCAAAATTTGAGCAACACAAAGAAATATTTTGAAAATGATATGAATAAAATAAAATGCTAAGGATAGTTTATAAATGTAACACTAGACACAGCTTGACGTAGTCTGCCATTAAGGGGAGATTTGTGCAATTTCTGGGTAAACAAAACACTTTGGTGAAAAAATACTTATTTTAAAAATAATAATGTGCCAAATTAATTATAGAGTTTTTCTTTGAATTTATACTGATTTAAAACTAGTGCCAGTTTTTTTTTTTTTTTTTTTTTTTTTTTGTAGTTTTTTAACCATTCAGTTAATGGTTAGGTTGATGCATAAGTTCGTGGTGCTTTTTGAATATGACAATACTGGAAATGAGCAGTGTAATCCTATTTCCTTTTGTTTTCCTTTCTATTCTTTTCTATTTTTGCTTTCTCTACTACGTGTTGTAAAGCAGGGAAGGTACTGTATTCCACCCAAAAATTCCAAGTGAAGATTCTACTGGAAATATATGTTTTGAGGCCCCATGAATCCAAAAAAAAAGCATTTTTAGAAAAAAAAAAAAGTGTGTGTATGTGTGGGGGGGGGGGGGGGGCGTGGGGGGGGGGGTTGCGTGTGTGTGGGTGTGTGCGTCTGTGTGTCTGTCTGTGGACAGCATAATTCAAAAACGAAAAGTAGGTTAAAAACCAAAGTTGCCTGTTTAAGGTTAATGTCTTTGAAGGATGCGACACGAAGATTTTGAAGAAAATTGCTCCACCCTAGTCTACGCTTTACATGGAAAAATTTTCGAAAATTTGTATTTTCTTGAAAATGGCTCTAACGGTTTTGATTAAAATGCCACGTGTTTGAGATATTTTTATGAAAAATGAGATGTATATCTTGAATTTTCTGGCTATAGCCCCTGTAGTCGTATTTACTCTGGATAACTTTTGCATAACTGGTAAACCGTAAGAGATAGACCAAATCTTATCTACTATGCAAAAAATGTAGATCTTTCTAAAATACATACTAATTTATGTGTAAATAAAGTTTTTGTAGAGTGAGCCATTTCGGAGATATTCCTTGTTATTTGTGTGAGTTTTGAAGAACATACCTACTTCTGTTAAATGCAACATCGTTATTACTTTCTCTACGGGTAAGTAGAAGTATTGTATTCCACCCAAAAATTTGATGTCGAGATTTCACCGGAAATATATGTTTTGAGACACCCTGAATCCCCCCCCCCCCAAAAAAAGCATTTTTAGGAAAAGTTCCGCGCGCGCGCGCGCGTGATTGTGTGTGTGTCAGTCTGTGGACAGCATAACTCAAAAACGAAAAGTTGGTTAAAAACCAAAGTTGATATTTAAGTTTAATGTCTTTCAAGGATGCAACACGAAAATTTTGAAGAAAATAGCACCACCCTTTACATGAAAATTTTTTCGACAATTGTGATTTTCCTGAAAATGGCTCAAACGATTTTGATTAAAATCTTACACGTTTAAGATATTTGTATGACAAATGAAATGTATATTTTGAATTCCTGTTTACTATGGATGACTTTAGAATAACTCGTAAACCGTAAGACATAGACAAATTCTTAATAAACAAAAAATTTAGATCTCACTAAAACACAAAATTTATGCCTGAAAAATTTTTTGTTGAGTGAACCATTTCGGAGATATTCCTTGATATTTGTGTGAGCTTTGGAAAACAAAACTTTAGTGAAATGAAACATCGCTGTTCATTTTTTATACTATGTTAAGCGTGCAAAGGGAATGTCGGTCTGGGTGGCCCAGTTGGTTAGACGCTGGCCTACTGTTCCCAAGGTCGCGGGTTCAAATCCGGCCCAGGCCGATGGTTTTTAAGTGTGCTTAAAAACGACAGCTCCATATCAGTAGATTTACTGGCATGTAAAAGAACTCCTGCGGGACAAAATTCCGGCACACCGGCGACGCTGATGTGATCCTGGCAATTGACAGCGTCGTTAAACAACAAAATAATAATGCAAAGGGAACGGAATCTCAAAGCTTTAAAAGATATGATTATCACTCACAGCCTACTGTATTCTAATATTCCCCTTGTACCTACAAGGAAATAAGCAATAAGATTAATTTGTACAAATGTTTATCTTAACTAACATGAAGAAGATATAGGAATAAGAGTTTGTAAGAATGGTTAGTACAAGAATAGAGAAAGTCATGTGAGTGCAACACATTATATTTTTCTTTTTTGTCACATAGAATGGTACATTTGTGCTTGTGATTACAGCTGAATTTTGTAATGAAAAAAGTTATTCATGAACTAAGGTAGGTGCCTCTAATCTCAATTTAAAAAATAATCTTGTGCTGCACTCACATGAATTTCTTTACTCGTATAAGCTCTTATTCTTTTATCTACCTACATGTTAATCGAGACAAACATTTGCAGAGATATTAGTACAGGGTGTCGGTCTGGGTGGCTCAGTTGGTTAGAAGATGGCCTGTTCTCAAGGTTCAAATCCAGCCCAGATTATTTATTTGTGCCAATAAATTTACTGTTTGTATTTTTAAACATAGAAGCCGGCTGTGAACAATGTTTGAGAGGTGGAATTGGAACTGAAAAATTCAATGACATAGCTGAGATTTGAACCAGACGGGTGCTCTAACCATTAAGCTACTGCGACAACTTGCCAGAATGGCATTGAACTCTCCAACCGACTCGTATTTCTCCCGGTAAACCACAATGGTTAGAGCACCCGCCTGGTAAGCGGAGAGTCTGTGGTTCAAATCGCTGTTGTGGTATTGAATTTTTCAGTTCTGATCCTACCTCTCAAACATTACTTGGGTACTTAGAAAGCAAATTGGCATATAGAATTGTTGTTACTCTTCTAGTTATTTCACAAAAAAATTCTTAAAGATGCATATAACATTTTTTTCACAATTTGTGCTTATTATCAAATTAATCATATGATATCTTGGGTAATTTAAAAGTGTAACGAAAATCATATGCCAATTTGTTTTGGTTATGTTCTGCAAGGTGTCACTGAAAAATTGAGTATAATTGGTTTCAAACTGCATCGTGTGCCAATTTTAGTGTGCAAAAATGTAAGAAAATTTAAAGGGGAGAAAACAACGTTTAAACATTTACTTCTTTCTTTTTTAAAAAACCATACCTTTGCACTGCTTAAAAAGCTTCTGCCTTATATGTGGGTCCCTCCTGCTTCTGCTTCTGCTTCTTCTTCTTCTTCTTCTTCTTCTTCTTCTTCTTCTTCTTCTTCTTCCTCTGCTCCTCCTCCTCCGTTCTGGTTTTGGCTGTCTGGGTGCTTCTTGCAAATTGATGTGATGACTGGGTAGTTCGATGCTTGTTGTAAGCGACGCTTGTCCAGCTTGTCGCAACAATCTTCCATGTGGCAGATGACGATTTCACTTGTTATCTCTTCAGTCATGTTGATACTTGCAATACACCCTATGCTGAACTCAATTACTCCTGATGTAACTGCTATTTCCAATACGAGACTTCATTAGGGCATTTTTCCATAGCACACTATGTAGGCTTTCATTAGCATTCTGTGATCTTCCCATGGTGCATCTTTCCTACAGTTCCTCAGAAGCTAGTTGCTGATACGCTGGTGATATTTGTGCTACTACATATTCTCTCAGTACAGTCTTCATTGTTTTTCCAACATGTTTTGGTATTTCTTCACCCTTCGCTATAGCTCGATTATAAAAACACCATGAAGTTTGGACACCGGGGCATTTTGAGTGATGAGGTTGTGCATCTGTAGAAATGGTATAGCATAAAGGGCTATTTAGCCCTTTTCATATCACTCACCCACATTAGGAATATTTTCCATAATAGCTTTCCTGTAGGCGAGGAATTACCTCTTCAGTCAAACTTGCTTTTTTTTCCACCTAGTGTGACATTATTATTCTTCCAAACTTGTACCATTATCCTCAGTCCGTTATTGAGCCTCTTTGACACATGATTTAGGCACTCCTCTTTTTGAATTACTATGCCATTACCATTGACAGACTTTTGAGTAAAAGCCAAAAACGTTTTAGCATCTCCATATGCTTTTACTTATGTATCTCATTTTATATGTGTCGACATATCTCTGCCATAAAACTTTTGCTGCCTCTACTTCCCAGGCATTAGCTGATCCATTAAAATTTTGCTCATATTTTCCTTCATTTTGATGTTTTCTTTGCCATGTCTTGTACTCTTGTTTTACATCAACTGTTTTCTTTTTTGTGCACATATGTTACAGTATCTTGAGATGAATTCATAATCAATGACAAGACCTGTGAGCACATCTATGACAAAATCTATGCCATAATTGGATGTGTGTCCACGTTTGTGCCATGTGCCCCTGATCATTGTAGAAGATGGCAATTATATGAAGACTGACTAATACCTGCCATTCCCACTGACATGCAAAATTGCTCCAAACCAGCATAGCCCTTACCCAGTGACAGAAATGCACTTGTCATTCTTCTATTTACCTCAAAAGGTGGCCCAGAGTATGCATGTGAAGTGACACTAGGTCTTGTATATATAATTCATTATATTTTGTGTTACAGCTGCTGTACTTTACACAAACTTTACCAGAAAATGCAAATTGTTCACTTATTTCTGCCTTCACATTTTCTGCACTACAATGATTACATTTTAGTCCTTTGCAAGCTTCACTCCAAGCACTTGAATGCACTAAAGAAAAGTGAGCACTGTTCCTTGGAGCATCCTCAGTTTGGGTAAGTGCAAATAGTTTTAATTTTGGCTCACTGATTTCTGATGATTCAGAAGTAAATACTGATGAATATGACAAATGCTTACTGTCTTTTGTGCAAGGATTTGGTTTCCACCTTTTATGAACCATATTTGCATCTCTGATGTAACTTTTACGAGCTCTTTTGCTTAAGAAACGTTTATCTGGCAACCGATTCATTGCTATATATGTAGTTCTAAGAGTGATTACAAACTTGTAGGTATATTTTAAAATATGTTAAAGTAAGAATATACAAATATCACTATGTAGAAAGAGGTCGAGAAGTAGCTTTATTCTTACGAAAACATTTACACAGGAAACAAAGAACCTAATTCACTATAAACTTCACACACAACTTTATAGTAAGTATACTAAGTACAGATCTATAGATGATTGCACAAGTAGTAAAAATGACAAACACGCTAAGGAGAACGTGCACACAAAGTTCTTTTGACAAAAAAAAGTTCCAATATTTGCAGAGACCGCCTGTGCATGCACTTTTAAATAGTCACGTGACGGCGTTTAAAAGGCTCTGATGGCACACAATTGAAGCTAAAGGCTCAAGCAGAAAAACAAAAAATTGGAATTTTTAAAAATGTTGACGAAATTTCAACCTTAAAAACGACGCCCCCCTCAAAAAAAAACTAACTCCTGCGGGACTAAATTCCGGCACACGGGCGACGCTGATAAGATCCTGGTAATTGACAGCATAGTTGAACAACAAAATAATTAATTAATTATCTTACAAGTTGCAAGGGGAATAAAGAAATGCAGTAGGCTTAAGCGTTATCATTAACACATCTACAGTTCTTCGGGGCCTTAGAGCTCACAAAAAAAAAAAAAAAAAAAAAAAAAAAAAAAAAAAAAAAAAAAAAAAAAAAAATTGTTGTTTAACGACGCTGTCAATTGCCAGGATCACATCAGCGTCGCCGGTGTGCCGGAATTTTGTCCCGCAGGAGTTCTTTTACATGCCAGTAAATCTACTGACATGGAGCTGTCGTTTTTAAGCACACTTAAAAACCATCGACCTGGGCCGGGTTTGAACCCGCGACCTTGGGACCAGTAGGCCAGCGTCTAACCAACTGAGCCACCCAGACCGACTTAAAACTCACAGCTGTTCTGTCCGATCGTAACCTTGACGCGTATTCCTGTTTTTCAATTCTGCTCTCTCTGTCTCACAAACAGCTGGTTTCGATGATCACACTCACTGAAACTTCTTCATATAACAACTCCACGCGACGATTAAATGTCGCAAAACCGTTTCTGACGACACACACTCCTCAAAAATGAAAAATCGGTTAAAATCCAAAGTTAGTATTTAAGTTTGTCTTTCAAGAATGCGACACGAAGATTTTTAAGAAATCCTCCACCCTAAACTATCCCTACATAGAAAATTTTTCGAAAATGTTGATTTTCTTGAAATGGCTCTAACGATTTTGATTAAAATGCCACATGTTTGAGATATTTTTATAGCAAAGGAAATCTATATCTTGAATTTTCTGGCTATAGCTTATGTCCGATTTACTCAGGATGACTTTTGTATAACTGATAAACCGAAGAGATAGACCAAATCTTACTATACAACAAGTTAGATCTTGCTAAAACACACAATTTATGTCTGAATAATTTTTTTTGTAGAGTGAACCATTTTGGAGATATTCCTTGTTATGTGTATGAATTTTGGAGAGCTTATACCTACTTCTGTCAAATCGACCATCGTTATTCATTTTTTATGTGTTAACCGCAAAAAGAGAACGGAATTTGAAAGCTTTAAAAGATTTGACTGTCGCTCAAAGCCTGCTGTATTCCCATATTCTCTTTGTGCTTACAAGAAGATAAACAATAAGATAATTTCTGCAAGTGTTTGTCTCAACTAACATGAAGCAGATAAAGGAATAAGAGTGTAAGAATGGTTAGTACAAGAGCAGAGAAAGTCACGTGAGTGTAACACAGATTTTTTTATCAACCCTCTGGACCAAGAAATGTTGGATGGCAATTGAAACGACGAACTGACCAATTTATTTAGCCTCAGAACAGGCCTTTGGCCTAAACCTTGTTAGGAAGAAGTATATGGTAGAAGAGCTAAAGAAATCAGAAGAAAGCTGTAGTTTTTTTAATTTTCACTGATGAATTTCCTTAGACCACTGGGGCTATACTAGGTATCATAGATCTAGAGGTAACGGTCGAGAATGACCTAGATGTTAAAGTGACGCTAAATAAGCCCCCCCCCCCTCCTCCAAATTTACTGTTGAAGCTCTTAATGGCAAGAATTCAAAGTCAGATTGCGGTTACTATGAATCAGTAGCAGACAGGTATTCGATGAACGCGTGTTTGAATGCCATAAAAACCAAAGTCAGGTTTTACCGCATTTAAGACTTCGCAGGTAAGTTTCACACAATGATAGTGAGGAAACCCTTTATCAGAACTTTGGAATACTTCTCACTACACTTCTCACATAATAAACCAGCGTAATGGAGTTTGCAAAGTTGTTAAAAGTTTCATAAAACTGCTGATTCTTCTTGGCTACATTTATGAAGATTCGGAGTTATCACAACTTGGGCATTAATGTTATTCATTGTGTGCTTTGTTTTAAAGGGTTCGTTACTTTCAACTTTTCCGGTATAAAGTTCAATATATATTCTTTTTGTTTGTTCCGTTTATGTGCCGCCATTAGAGAGGCAATATTGCAGCTTTTGCCTTTGGTACAATAAGTACATTGGCAGCTATGTTTACACTTTCACGAGGGCAATTCATAAAGTAAGGTGCGATCACCACCACACCATCATTCATAGTTACTAGAGAGTTGTTTTATATAATTCCATATATATTTCTTTATTTTTCTTCATAGTTGCCATATTTGTTTAAACAATTGTCATAACGTTCTATAAGCTTTTTTTACGCCGACGTCATAAAAGTCTGCTACCGGTGAGAATAACAGTCGTTGGATAACCAGTGGAACTATCGCCGATCTTCACGGACTTTTTCATCCACTGCATTGACCAAATCTACTGTGATTATTGATAGCCGACCTAATCGTGGTGCATTATGGACAACGTCCCGTCCA
Organism: Tenodera sinensis; assembly: GCA_030765045.1. Taxonomy (NCBI): domain Eukaryota; kingdom Metazoa; phylum Arthropoda; class Insecta; order Mantodea; family Mantidae; genus Tenodera; species Tenodera sinensis. Next base: position 45,495,240 of record CM060967.1, read on the forward strand.
CTCTTGAAAGCTCTTACCCATTTATACACTTTATTGTCGCTCATCGCATTGGGCCATGCACTTCGCTGATCTGTCAAAAACGTTCCAGGAGTCCAGAAATCCAGGAGTGAGTACGAGTCGCCTGGGTTAACCCAGGCGGATGGTAAGGTGGCCACGGTACCTATCCGTTTAATTACGGATTTACCCGTGAGGTGGTATAGGTTTGCCTAGTTTTACAAGCTTTAGTGCTTTTATGTCTCTGATGTTGCAGGTTAGCTTCCTGTGTTGTCATTGGCGGTGGGATGTGTCAGATCTTGGATGTCTAGCCATCCAAGCGACCATTGGCCTACTGCTTACTTCGTTACTGCCAAAACCGAATCAGAGACGTATTGCACAGTTGGCGGGCCCATCGATTGTTTTAAACATTTTGAACCAACACCGCGAACAGCACACTGCAACACTACCAAAGCACATGGCGCCATTTTATGCGCAAGCTTGTCAGGAGTTGCTGCGCATGTACATTTCAATGTTCGCGCGAAATTCGATGACCTATGGCGATTAGGACGTTACTTTTCGAATTGCCCTCGTACTATTGAGCATCTTAAGGTTTATTTTAGGTTGAGCTTTATTCACAAACATTAAATTCACAAACACATTTACACTCTCATTAATACTTTCAAGACTAAGTATGAGGAAAATCCTGGCTAATGAAAATTTTCAATCCTCGTGTCGGGAGTCGAGCAGGAGACTTCCGGATTTAAAAACTTGCCTGCTAAATACTATATCACAGGGGCAGTCTGTACAATCTATTGTTAACCGTACGAGAATGACTTCCGGCTAGTAATTGAGCTCATTGTAACTCCATTGATAATAAAATTCGAGTTAAACTGACTATTCCACTCTACAACTTATCCTGCAAACATAAATGAGCTCTACATACCCACTATAGAAAGGAACTGGACTAAATATAGACAAAATTATAAAAATATAGTGGAACTCGCAAGAAAACTTATAAATACAGCTAAAAACTACAATATGAAGGACAAATACAATCCTAATTTGGAAACTTATAAAGAAAGGAACTAGTAAATACCATTAGAAATGAAATAAAAGAAATTAGAGTAAATCTAATCGCTACAAAAGAACCACAACAGATACGGACATTGTTTATTGAGTATTATATTTAGTTAGCAGAAAATTTAGTGTCACATTCAAACAATGTGTGGAAGACCCTATTTCATATTAAAAGAAGACAAGCTTAGAAAAAATTACTTGCATAGAACTAGCTTCCATAAGCACAGCAGAAGTAAATACTATTCCTTAAAAGCAAGAATTCATCCGGTTATTACGAAATAGCTATAAAAATATTAAAACTATGTGCTGACCTTTAGGTCATATGTCTAATCTCTCTTTTTCAATGGGGACATTTCCAGACAGGCTAAAATATTCTATTATTAAACCACCATACAAGAAAGGGCTTCTTCTTCTTCTTCTTCTGATAACACATCCGCATGAAGGACTTACACCCCCTAGGACTTACAAGCCAGTGTATAGGGTCAGACGCCTGGACCTATGGACCGGACAGAGTTAAGACCTGGAAGCGGGTGTACAGCCAAGAACCAGGTATGAGAGTGAGGAAGAGCACGCTATGAAATGTAGGCGAGATGGATGAATGGAAAGGTGATAATGGAGCAGTTGATGAAATGAAAATCGGAAAACCCAGAGAAAACCCGCCCAGACGCCGCTTCGTCCATCGCAAATACCACATGCGGGTCCCTGGAATCGAACCCGAACGGTCTTGGTTATAGGCGAATGGAGTAACTGCTCGGCCACGGCGCCGCTCTACAAGAAAGGGCAAACTAAAAAATATCGTTATTAACCGCCTTCTATATAGATTCGAAAAGCTAATTTTCAACGAATATGTCGCCATCTAAATAAAATAATATTTTAGCAAAGGAACAATTGGGATTTACGATAAACAAGTGAACTAATGATGCCACTTTCAACTTAACTAATGAAATTCTGAAATTGTTTGATAATAAAGCAACACACTGTAGTACTCTGCGATCTATCAAAACCGTTCCACTGTGAACATCATAACAGGCTGTTATCAAAATTATCCTATTGTGGCATTAATGGTACAACATATCAATGGATTGCATCATACTTACTAAACAGAGAGCAAAAGGTCATTATAAATTCAGCAGATAATTGAAAAATGTACTCTAAATGATCTAAAATAAAGCATGTTTTATTTGGGACATTAATTATACACACTGAGATGCTGGAGGCAAAGTTTCAGCTATAAAAGCATAAGGTATATAAAGAGTTGACGAATGCAATTAAAACGACATTCAAAATTTAAAAATCCAAAATTATATTGCAGAATAAAACAGTATTGAGAATAGAGACACAGCAATAATACAATTAACTAATTTGACATTGTTCTATTTGACAGAAGTAAAGTTCTCCAAAACTCGCACACATAACAAGGAATATCTCCGAAATGGTTCATTCTACAAAAAATTATTTAGACATAAATTGTGTATTTTAGCAAGCTCTACATTTTTTGCATAGTAAGATTTGGTCTATCTCTTACAGTTTACCAGTTATGAAAAAGTCGCCCGGAGTAAATACGACTGCAGGTGCTATAGCCAAAAAATTCAAGATATACATTTCATTTGTCATAAAAATATTTCAGACATATGACATTTTAATCAAAATCATTACAGTCATTTTCCAAAAAATAAAAATTCTTGAAAAATTTTCCATGTAAAGGGTAGTTTAATGATTTTCTTCAAAATCTTCGTGTTGCATCCTTGAAAGATAGTAATCTTAAATACCAACTTTGGTTTTTAACCAACTTTTCGTTTTTGAGTTACGCTGTCCATAGACTGACATACAACCACATATACACACCAGGACCTTTTCTAATTTTTTTTTTTTTTTTTTTTTTTTATTCAGAGGGCCTCAAAACACATATTTCCGCTGAAATCTTCATGTCGAATGTTTGGGTGGAATACAATACTTCCTTTACTATACGCAGTAGAGAAAGTAAAAATCTGATGTGTTGCACTCACATGACTTTCTCTACTCTTGTACTACCCATTCTTACAAACTGTTGTTCTTCTATCTTCTTCTTGTTAGTTAAGATAAACATTTGTACAAATTATCTTATTGCTTATTTCCTTATAGGTGCAAGGGAGTAGGCTTTGTGCGATAGTTAAATCTTTTAAAGCGTTGAGATCCCGTTCTCTTTGCACATTTAACATATAAAAAATGAACAGCAATGTTCCGTTTCACGAAAGTTTTAAGTTTTCCGAAACTCACACACATAACAAGGAATATCTCCGAAATGGTTCACCCTACAAGAAAATTTATTTACCTAGACATAAATTGTGTATTTCAGTTTAATGGGAAGCAATTTTGTCCAAAATCTTCGGGTTGCATCCTTGAAAGACATTAACGTTAAATACCAACTTTGGTTTTTAACCGACTTTTCGTTTTTGAGTTACGGTGACCACAGACTGACAGACACAGACATACACATGCACCTTTTTCTAAAAATGCATGTTTTGGATTCCGGGGGCCTCAAAATACACATTTCCGGTGAAATCTCGATATCGAATTTTTGGGTGGAATACAATACTTCCTCTACTTTACTATACGCAGTAGAGAAAGTAAAAATCAATGTTAAGAAAACTTGCACAGTTCAGCAAGTAATAACATCATTATTTGTTCAAGTTAAAGCCCCCCAATATGACCAAAGAAGTTAAAGGTAGTAGGTATACAAATGAAACAACAAAATAAATATAAATTTAGCACACTATAATTCTGACTCTTTATTTTGTTTTGAAGTCTGCCGCCTTTGTATGTTAATGTAGTTTTGCACGACGCACTTTGCCCCTCGCTCTGCAGGGCAACCTAAGGTCCTCTTGTGTCACTCTTGCAAGACTGGGCGGTTGCTAGGAAGTCGTTAAGCATGTAACGCGAGGTGTGTTATAAACTTCAGCCAAGCGTGTTCCAACCACTCGATAATTTATAAGCTATTGTTTTGAAAATTATGAAATTCAAACATCCGTCCTCCCGTAACGAGTCATCATTGCCGGAAATGAGACGCTGTTTCATCACCGTTCGCACTGCAGTGGTGATGTTGCCACGGGATTCACCACCTTTGCGTCACGATCCGCTCATGCGCACTTCCTCTTAGATTGTCTTCATTCGATTGCTAACTTTGTTGGCAAGCTTTGGGCTATCTTTAAAGGGAGTTATACAGGCCTTAAATAACAAATTTTGATAGTTTTACTTTTTTGCATATTATGTATTCTGTTTAAGTTGATATAGGTATGTTTTATTACAATATACCAATATTTACTGTTTTAAATTAATTTACATAAATTTAACTCTAATTCTTTATGTTGTTTAAATCCTTGTGACTTTTATAAAACAGCAAACTTCGGAACTATTTGGTCTAGAAGGCTGTGGTTTGGCTTATGCTTTAGGAGAAATTCTGATTCACATGTTGGGTAGTCTGGAATTCAATATGGTATCAGATTTGTGTCGCTAAATTGTATTTAGTTATATAAACAAATGTTGATCTCTTAGATATTTATATACTTTGTTCAGTCTTCTGAGAGAGGGGCAGGTAGGCAGCAGGTTTCTCGTGTTAATGGTCACTTAAGCGTGCTGACACTGCGATAGCAAAATGCACTATTGCAACATTTGCGTCCCTTTCAGACTTCTGTTACATTGTTTACGTGTTCATTCTTTATTTATTTGTTTATTTATGCACTAAACTGTGATGGCTTTAACAGATTTTTCTCACGATGGGACGATAAATACATTTAATATAAAAAACTGGAGTACATGATCATATTGACTTGAACTACATTACTTTAATTTCTTTCTCTTAATTATATAAATATACGTCAACACAGTTGGTACTACATGTGATCCCCACAAAAATAACGCAAGAAGGAAATATAAGCACAACAAAGAAACATTATTTACATTGATATAGCTATGTACTTTGGCATTTACTCAATCTTAGTATCTTATAGTTTCTGTTTCTGCTTGTTCTTCTTCTTCTTCTTCTTCTTCTTCTTCTTCTTCTTCTTCTTTTTCTTCTTCCTCATCCTCCGAAGACGACGAAGAAGCTATAAATCTTATAAAATTTACGAACGGTTTTGTTTTCATCTCATTTCGTCTTTGTTGTTGTATAGTTATAGTTGTATAGTGGCGTCTGCTTATATACTGGTTGTCCACGTTCTATAGGCGAGGAATTTGCTTTATAAGTGGCAGGTGCATTACCTGTTTCCCACGGCCGCCACATACTTATACGTGTTTAAGGGTTTTGTGCATTGTCTGTTGTGCGCCACTACTCATGTCATAATGACTGTATAAACCTTGCAACTCTGGTTTGTTTTGGTTCCTACACACACGCCGGCCACGCAATGTCCTTATCTCCCCCTTCCACTGTCTCAAAAGACTCTGAACAAAGTATATACTTTTAAATTTACATCCTTTTTGTGCTGTTTTTACAATAACAAAGACTAAGGCTTCTTTAAAAAGAGAATAACAAAGGAAATCAACATTACAGAACATATCCTGTGGTACAAGAAGATGTAACTGCACAACAGGGTGAAAATTTAGTGTTGAATAATACTGTTGAGAATGTTGAAACTCCACGCAGTGCTCTTAAAAGGAAACTGCACAACACAGACAAAGTATATTAACATTAATGAAGATGAAACAACTATTAATATATTAATTAATTTTAATATATTAAGTTAAGTTTTAGTGACTTTGTCAGTTGTAATATCTGTGGGGTAGTTTTTTAGTGAGTTTATATGAAAATGTTATTGTACATTTGAGCATCAATTTTCTCGAAATTACATTTTTACTTTCTCTGTTATTAGCTTTTAAGACTATTCCCTGTTCTCCGTTTCAGTTTTTGCATAGATATGCTCATCAAAATGTATTAAGTTTGGTGTACGAATGAGAAAATTAGCAAATTTTATTTAGCAAGTATTGAGGGAAATAATTTTCGAAATTTCACTCTAATGGCTTAAAAATTACATGGTGAGGAGCATTTATAAACATAGAAAAATGTTCATATTATTACTACCAAGAAAACAAATTTGTTGATCTGAAATTCTGACGTACATTTCAGAAAACAGTTCACTTTTAATTAAAAGTGATAATTTTGAAACTAATTAACACATATAGATCAAGCTTCGCAATACTTCTGGAACATTGGGGGAAACGTAAGAAATCTCGAGAAACCCCCATTTACACTCCGGTAACAAAAATGTCTGCACGACAACATTCCTAAAGGCCAAAATCTGAATTCTTGGCGATCACTTTCCAAATTTTATCCTTTTATCACGTCACATATTGCTTTCATTTTTAGTAATAAAAGCTGCTATCGACCCACGTCAGAACTACTGTGTTTATTTGACTTTGCTAAGGTGGAACCGAGCGAAATGGCTCAGGCCGTAATGTCTGTGGCCCGCATTCGTTAGGTCACGGGTTCGATCCCCTTGCCCTTCCCGACCGATAGTTTTTTTTTTTTTTTTTTTTTTTTTTTTTTTTTTTTTTTTTTTTTTTTTTTTTTTTGGGGGGGGGGGGGTATTTCCCCGGATCGCCAGGCGAATGCTGGGAAGGATTTCCAATCTCCCGAATTTCCTGTCCCTCCATTTCGTTACATAATCTCAGTGGCGTAGGTAAGGTTTTTGGCCCCTCCCTGCAAATGAATGTTGGAGGTCTTACTAAAAAGCTTAAAGTGGAAGTATGAAAATATTACGTATTTACTCACATAGAGAGTAAACTCACCTAATGAGTAACTTTGTTTTGGAATAAACAACCTGGTGAACTGTTGAAAAAACACTCCCTGATTACCAACATTTTTTTGGTTGTTTTTCCCAAATAAACAATAATCTCGCTAAACACATTATGCACATACATAGGTGTAACAAAATCGTTACTGGTCCATATTCTGGGTACTCGGGTATTAACCCAAGCAAACTTCTATTTGTGGTACCTCAGATATCGTTCTGAAGCAACAATACTGAACTGGTCAGAACAACACGTATTATTTTATATCTTATGACCAAATTCTAAAGTAATCCCATTTATTGTTCAATAGGCTACATTTTCGCACAGGTAAAAGTCGTACTCTATGTAGTTTGTTCGGCTTTTATGACAACCGCACTGAAAAAAAATACCGTGCTTTAATGAATTTTCTCTAGACGACTGTGAATGTTTGTGAGAACATACGTACTTGAAGGCAAGCTTGTTTCACACTTTTAAGCCAGAAAAGGTAGGAAATGCTTACATGTCATCAGTGAACTGCAGTTGTTCCAGTGCTTCTTTCGAGCGATTTTCCATGGTTAAATTGAATATAAAGTGTCATTTTTAAGAGAACCATTAAAGGCAGTCGGGGCCCCTAAAGATCGGCCTCCCCACCTCATGAGGAGAGGGGAGCTAAGCCAGCCTCTGCCGGGGTGCTTCTGACTGGGAAAATGTATGGACTCTGCGCCTTCAGAGACAGGAACAAAAGGTCGCCTGTCGGTCGAGGTGCTAAGTCCTCCTTCGCAAGTTGTCATTGGGTCATTGAGTCAAGGTGGAACACAGGTGAACTTCATCAAGGCACATTTTAGTTGCACGTGACTAGCAGCGTAGTGTTGCTGTACAAACTCTTGCAGGGTCATGAATGAGGCGAATATTATATTTTTTTTCTCCCATTATTGCCTAAACTTACCAGCAACAATAATTGGTACAACTGTCATGATTATATCATCAAGTTTAGACATGAAAAGGTAACATTTTCGGCTTGTAAAATAGTCATCATCATCATCGTCAACACTTCATGGATTAGGAGACTTCTGTTCCAGCCTCAAGTCTCCACCTTCTCATCGGTCTTCCAACATCTCTCCTCCCATATGGTTGGTAATTGTATGCCATTTTGGGGTATGAGGAATTGTGCATCCTTTGTAAATGAATTCTCCAGCTTTCTCTATATTGGTTTATTTTATAATTTATAGCACAAATGCCGAGAAAGCGGTTAAATTATTAAATTAACCGAAAAATTAGACCTTGTTTTAATTATACATCAACGTATTTTTTACATTTGAAGATGATGTTTATATTATTCGTAATTATCTCCAAATAAGTACCAAACCTGACACAAGTTTTTTCACATTTATGCTCTCTTTTCTCTTTTGAAACCATTTTACAGACTGGAATGGACAGGCGTGAAACGCTTAACATAAATGAATGAGTTACTTCAGTTCATATTTATGTATTGCAAAATGAATTGTAGGCAGTAGTTGTTTAGTAAAAGAGCCACCAGTATTAAATTTCAATAGACAAGCAAATTATAGTATTTGTATGACACCTTACAAAATAAACACAGAAATAAATTTCCTGCAAACTTATGAAAGCGATTAAATTCAATTTTGCAAGAACAATTATTTCCACCGTTTAAATTCAAGTGCGAAATCTCAAAGAACCGGGAGCATCTGATATGCCGGATTATTCTCTTATTAAATATGAATAATGAAAAAATGTAATAATGAAGTTCACGCTTTTAATACCAGGAATAGATGAAGCGTATAATATTAAGAAAATGTATAGAGGTGTTTCTGTTATTGGATGTGTTTCAATAAATTTCTATCGGATAACAAATCCAAACAAGGTATATTCTCAGCAGGCAGATAAAATAATATATCTATTGAACAATTCTGTGTATTCCATGTACAATTTCGTAGTCATTGGTTAATTAGTATTTGAGACACAGGTTTGAGACATTCCTAAATTATCAATGCCAGGAAGCTTGTTTTCGTAACACCATGATCATTATTATTTCTTTCCTATTGAGTCCATGTTCTTCCCTGAAGTCCCCCACTCACTCCCTCCTCCGAGGGATAGGTACACCTCCGGTTTTAGGAACCACATATGCCAAAGCATGCCCTTAGTAGGAAGTGTTTGAGCTGGCAGATATATCATAATGTATGCACACTTCTGAGAAAGTTAAATGGTGTGCATGTATATAATCTTAATTTTTACCCAAGGCTTTGTCTTCATGGTTATTTGTTTACAGTGTGTTACATGAAACCAGTTTTATAAGCCATTTATTACTCTATAGGTATCAAATTAAAGTATTAAATATTTCTGGGGCTAGATTCTCAAATTCGACTTAATTTAAGTGTCCTTGTAACCCAAGTGTTCAGTTCAATTATGATTAAGCTTTTATTCCATGAATTCTACAACACCTGAGTAACAAATACCTATAGTACTCTACAACCACTCTACAACATGACGTCATGCGTGGAAAAAAGCTATGGCACTGAGATCTTAACATTATTTACAAAATTATAAGCTTTATCTTATTTCTCAACAGTGGGAAAAAAAAAAAAAAAAAAAAAAAAAAAAAAAAAAAAAAAAACCTTTCATTTTTCTCCGTCTTTTAACTAAGTGCAAAGCACGTGTTCGCTCATATTGTTACAACGATCCTAACTGCATACAAACACGCCAATCACCGTTTATTTTTGTAGGCCCATATCTTCCTTTATAACAGTTCTGCTAGCTTCACGAGTATTCGACACTAGCTAAACTACAACATTGAAATTCTGACCATTGATGTTCAGTGCTTAGCTAAATGAGCTAAAACCCGAGATCAGGACAGACAGAGCACAGCCCATTTGGGCCAATTTTCCCTAAATATAACCTGTTTGGGTCAAGAAGGGAAAGCTCCTTTGGCCCAATAAAAGTAGTCCATGTAGGCCAGCTTAGAGCTATCTAAACCTTTACCAAATAAGTTATTAAACTTCGAAGCCTTAAAATTGACTATAATTGGAACATAGTCAAAGTACCCCATTTGCTGAGTCATGACAGGACATTTAATACAGTGCAGATGGGTTACTTTATTCCGCTAGGACTCACAGGCCTCTTTTTTTTTTTTCCTTGAACAACGCTTAAGGGCATACTCATCTGAAATTTAACTTATCCGTTCACCATAAACTTCAAGCTTTCTTTTTTTTTTTTTAATCTTTTTGAGCAAAGTGAAGTAGGTTCTAGAAATAAATCATAGAACAATAGAAATAACCTTACATTATATTCAAGTATCTATGCAGATAGTGAAGTCGAGGACCTTATTTCTATTTTAGTCACTTTTCTGTTACAACATTAATTTTTTTTCTTACCTGCAATTCAAGAAAAATTAATAATTGGCCTTTCAGTACACTCAGGTTCAGATTAACTCATTTTTATGTGCAGTTTTACGATTTTAAGGATTCTGGTTCTATTACTGTCGAATAATTCCATTGTTATTTCATGTATTTTACTTGAACTTCATTTCGCAATCTCAAATTATTTCATAGGAGAAAGAGAATTTGTAAAACAGTTTGTGAGCATGCCAAACAAACAACTAAATAGATAAGTAAATAGAAACAATAAAAAGCACACAAATATATGTAATAGCATAACTACCACATCACTATTCCAATAATGGATCTAGCACAACATTTACATGCCAGGAAGTGCATACAAGAAAATCATAATGATTAATTATTTTGCAATGTTTGAGGGTATGCTTCCCCTAGCATTCCCCAGAAAAAGTCCCAAATATGAGTAAACATAGCCCATGATCATGTTAGGCATTCATAGAAAACTTGGACTGATCCAAATAGATCACCATTTCGCTCAATTGTTTTGGTTCACATGTACTACTATTAATTGGTTTCACATGTAGAGAAAACTTGGACCAAACTTCCTGCGGTGGCATTTACTATGGGTCATCTGGTTTTCAAAACCGGTTTCGGGCGAAAATATAAGGAATAATAAAAGTTAATATTACTTCTTAATGTTTTTCAGAATATTCAATGCAAACATTGAGACTTCAAATGCCGTTACAAAAAGCAAATTTTTATATACCTTGCGTTTCATTTGTTATTCGAATATTTCATTTTTGAGAAAATAAAAAAGTAGCACAACCTGTTATATCAAAAGCGCTGTTTAGAGTGGGGGAAATTTCCTGAAAAATCTTATGCTTCCCATAGATCTCGTGATATTTCTTTTATTTGAAAACCTCAGTTATTGCTATATTTCCGTGAAATTTCGATACCGGATTTCGGAAGCGTAAGAAATGGATAAGGTGAAAAGAGAACACCTGGATTTAACCCTAACTCTTCAGTAGTAGCAATTTAAACCACTTGGCCTTGCAGGCAGTTTACCAGGCATAAACATAGTCGTGAGATATTCTTTTATTTTTCATAATTCATGAAAGAGAAAGTGAGCCAAAACTCTCGTGACGCCAACACTTACCTATTCTTACCAATGGTAGACGTTAATAATTCCCCTGACATATTAAGTGTACAATTTCGGGTTTCCTGCTACTGGACGATAGCGGCAGATAATTACAAATAATGAAGATTTATTGGAAGAATGTTGAAGATAGACCGCCCTGCCTGCTCCTCAGGCTATCCCATGCTTAATGTTTTAAGTGGTGGTCCAGTCAAAGTTGATGAATGCATTCACGCCGCTAAGGCCCATTCATTATCTCAAATTAACTCTTCAGTGTAATATTCAATGAGGTTCAGTCAGCTACCGTCGGGTAATAACAGAGCCTGACGAGAAAAACGTTCATCATGGGCTCCGGCGTGTACAACTTGCATAAATAATGCTTCAATCTTTTCAATATAACTGAACCATTTGTGAGGGAACAGCAGGTCTAGCTTGCACCAACATTAACGTCACAGTTTACTAACCGCGCATGGTCTTCATGATTTGTCTTCAAAGAATTATTGCATATCATGCCACGAAACAGATGATTTAAGTACCTAGTGCATTTTTACTTTCTCTACTGCGTATCGTAAGTAGGAGAAGTATTGTATTCGACACAAAATTTCGATGTCAAGATTATTTTTGAGGCTCCCTGAATAAAAAAAAAAAAGCTTTTTTTAGAAAAAGGACCTATGCGTGTGTCTGTGTGTGTCTGCCTGTGAACAGCATAATTCAAAAAAGGAAAATCAAACTGGGAAGAATTTTAGCAGTAGGTACGTCTCTCACTTTCACAAATTGGTTAGTGTCAGTTGTGAAAGCGTATATTTTGGCTGGCACTTTTTAAGTTTATTGCTTTTCTGCATATATATATATATATTATACATCGTTTTATTATATGTTGTTGTTGTTGTTAGCTAATGCTGGATTTCTGACAATGAAGTCATTAATCCTCTTGCTCTCCAATATTTTTCACTGATGGATGGGGCATTAGAAGTGGCCAGGCATATTTGAAGGTGGTCTCGATCCATTTCCTCTTGCAGATCACATAGAGGACAGAGTGGTGAAGAATATATCCCAATTCTGTTTAAATGTTTTGCCAGCAATCATGTCCTGTAATCAACCTGAAGGTTGCAACTGCTGTTTTTCGAGGATACTCAGGAATTACTGTTTGAATGTTTGGTAGTTCCCATCTTTTATTCTTTGATTTTTCATAGTAATATTTTTCAATAATTTTTTTGAATTCAGAGTTGACTAATCTTTTAGCTGCATAAAATGGTAAATTAACTATTGATTTCTGCACATTGCCGGTACCCTTTTTTGCAAGAAAATCAGCTTTCTCATTACCACTCAGTCCACAGTGAGATGGTATCCATTGGAAGACTAGGTGTTTTTGAAGTGCTGTTAGATGGCTAAGGATTTTCAACATTCTATAATTGTTTGGTTTTTTGGTGACAACTTGGAAGTAATTGCTATAATTGCTGCCCTGGAATCTGAGAGAATAACTGCTTGCTGAAAATGTGAAATTCTGTACAAAAGATTTTGCAGGGCCATTCGAATTGCTTCAATTTCTCCATCAAAGTTTGTAGTTCCATAACTTAAAGATTTGTAATAGGAAAAGAGGTGACATGTGACTTCAGCACCTGCTCCATCTTTGTTTGATATAAATGATCCATCAGTATAAATATGGAGCCATTCGTGTTCTGGAAATCTAGTATGGATTGTCTCTAATGCCAATAATTTTAGAACACTAGTTGGAGTATCACTTTTCTTAACTTCTTCTGTCAGGTGTAAATAATATGTGATGTCTAATGTTTGTGTCGGATTGAATTTAGATATGAAGTTTTCCTTTGAATTAGGAAGGTATACATTCTTCTTGATGTCTTGAATTTTGGAAAGAAAGCTCTCCTTAGTCTTTAGTGTATGTGTAAAATTTCTCTTGTGCCATGTATTGAATGGGAGTCTGATCAACTTTTCGTGTTGAATAAGAGCCGCTTTTTCTATTTCATATTCAATGGGGTATTGGTTGGTTAGTATTTCCATAGCTGCTATTGGTGTGGTTTTGATAGCACCTGTAATTAATCTCAGACTTTGGTTTTGAAAGATTTGAATCTTTTTTGTGTTTGCTGTTACAAGAACTTCGCTGCAGTAAGTAAATAATGGCTTTATATATATATATATATATATATATATATATATATATATATATATATATATATATATATATATATATTATATAAACTTCTAGATTTTTATTGGTTTAATTACACATATAGTTTTCGATTCTGTTAATTCGATGTTATATATTATATTTGTTTATATGCACCAAGGAAGCAAGCAAAGTTCACGAAGTACTCATTTTGAGTGTGCAGGAAAATGACCAGTTATACATATAAAATAAAAGTATCAAATTGTAAGGATAAACGTATGAAGGAGAAACGTGGCAATACGCAATGGCTTCGCCTTTAGATCTTCACTTTAGCGAAATTTGGCATTGGTTAAACTGTTTTTATGTTGGCTGAATTGGAGAGTAGGTTAAACATCTTTCATTACTCAAAAGAAATAAATGACATCCCAATGCGCAATATTCACTGTCTATTCCTGTTGCCCTTAGTGGGTTGTTCATGCTATTCCTGTTGACGTTAAAGGGTGGTTGTGAACCAGAGTTTAATAAAAGGTCATAGACCACATAGGGAGCGTAAGAGATGATGACTACGTCAATTACTTAATACTAGAGGAAGTATTGCATGACATTAAAAAATTCGGCAAGATTTCACAAGAAATGTATGTTTTGAGGTCCCCTGAATCCAAAGACAGGCATGTGCAGTTGTCTGTGAACAGCATAAATCAAAATTGAAACGTCAGATAAATTCTAGTATTCACAGTACACCCTTATCTTTGATAAACAATGTTGTTAATACCATGATATATTGTTTTATACGTTATTAAGCACTTTTTGAAGTATGTAAAATGTAAAAATGAGCCAATAACCAGAAAAAGAATGAACAAATGTGCTGCAAATAAATTAATATCTTTAATAAGTTTAGTTTCTATTACTATTTGAATAGTGAATATATTGCCTTCCTTAGGCCTCATCTTAAGATGGCCCATTGTAAAAAGGGAATGTATGTTCGTTTCCCCCCCCCCCCCCCAAAATATATTATTTATGCACTATTGATATACATTAATACATAAACATTTCAGTGAGAGATTGATGATGCACCTATATTTACCATGTAGCACCAAAAGGTTTTCTTCAAAATAGAGTTAAACATTTTTGCTTAAAAGGTAAAAATTCTAGAGGTACGAAACATATAGCGTGAGAAACTATGAATAAAATGCTTCTTCTGGTAGTCATATTAGATTGTAATGTTAATCTGTAAAAGTCATGATTGCTGTTAGAATTGAGAAAGAGTACAATGTAAACGCTGTGATCGATTTGTATTAGTGTTTTTCTTATAATTGCTGTCACGAATATAGTCTTTCACGTATTAAGGCTACATAAATCGATAAAAAATATATAGCTGAAAAGAAAACAAAGTTTCAGAAGCCATTAAGAGCTAAAGGAACGCAAAAAGGACTAATGGGCCCTAAACGCCATAATTCTCATAAAGGACAAATAAAACCTATAGTGGCCTACAGTGACCTAACATGGCCATATGTTATGTTGTGCCTCGTCCTCGGACAGTGGAAAAGAAAAGGATTTCTTCTCAACTTGATACCCCATAAGATAACACAGAGAGACGAATTCCTGTACAAGGACCTGGTGGTAGTACATAGTGTGACAAATGGTAATTCGGCAAATCCCTCTTCCGACACCAGTGTGCCAAAATGGCAAAATCAGTCCAGTCATCTCATTTCTTTACTTTACTTTCTTCTAAATCTGAATGCACAACAGTTCTCTTTTGCTGACGTTAACACAATCTTCAGTTGTTCTTGACATTACACTTTACAAATGTTTTCTTCTCTTAAGCTTGACTCACTCTTTTCTGTCTTTGTTCACTTTCTCTGTCTCTTAAACAGCTGGCTCTGATTATACAATTACTCGACACTCATTAACTGCTTAGCTTTCTTCCTTCACGACGAGCTGGTTCACACACGCAGGTGACACACACACACACATACACACACACACACACACACACTAAAGACTGACTCCAAACCCCTCGTTACATCGCCCCCTTTCATTGTGCCGATGACGTAACACGTATCTTTTTCAAACTTCACCCTTTCTGGAATTTCTGCAAATAGGCCGGTCGCCGGAAACTTCTCGAATAATCTCGAGGAAAAAAAAAACAATTTTGGTTTTGCCGCTCTGATTGTTGCCACGTGTGTGCTCATGTGTGGCGCGGGACAGCTTGGGCTTGAGCGCTTTTGATATATGTCAGACCTGGTTTGAGGTAGCTTGGCCTGACCGTCCTTTGTTTTGCACCACGGCCAGCGTCACAATAAGTTCGCTCGTTGGGTTCATAAAATGAGAGCAGAGCGGAGATAAAGGGAGTTTAGTTCACCATTAGCCTCCCCCCTGAGGCCACTTCTAGATTTTACTCAGCCATCATTACCTAATGAAAAGGGTATCCCAATTAGCACAACACTTCCGTCCCAATTTTCTCTCATAATTATAATGTTTCGTTAATAGGTAAATGATATTAATGCCCTTCAACGCCTAATCATGTTACCAGCAGCATCGCCACCTTACCTTCAAGTTTATCGCCACCACCGTTGCCCTCAACTGCCATATTCTACTTCGTAAACACTGTTAATTCTCATACTAACAGCATCTGCATTTGCAAGCAGTTAATACTCCCCAGCATCTAATAATTATTCGTAGTTACCAAGAAATATTTCTAGAAAGATGCTAGTCAAAGACCTCAGAGGCTGAACATAGATTATCTTTATTTTCTATAGTATGTAATAGAAAAGCTATTGCATTCCATTAAAATTTTTAATATCAACATGTCTTGAAGTTCTAAATCCAAAAAAGTAATTTTAGAAACAGATCCTCTGAGTGTGTGGAGCGTGGGAGGGAGTGTATATCTGTGAACAACATAACTCAGAAATGAAAACGATACTCCACGAGGAGTTTAAAAAAATAATTTATACCAAAATACTCTTCACATGAAATATTTTTCTATTATTTTATTTCATTAAACTGGCTGTAAGAATTTTAATTGAAATACCGTATGTTTAAATTATTTTATGGCAATTTATATATTTTGAATTTTCAGAGAATAGCATGTGGAGTCCTTTTGAATGACTTTTGTATAATTAATTAGTAAACCATAAGTTAGAAAATCTTACTAGATAAACATATTGATCTCGTTAAAGCATACATTTTGGTGTAAATAAAAAGAAAATTTGCGTTAATCGCTTCGGAGATATTTGGGTTATTAGTTTAATTTTGAAACATTGGTGCGTCACTCAACTGAAAATTACTATTCCTTTTTCACATCTTCATGCAAAGAGAACAGAATTTAAACGCCATCACATAGTGACCAGCTCTGAAAACATTTCAGTATGCCTTAGGCTACTGAATGCTTCTTATATCCACAATAAAACGTGTAAATATTTAATGGAAGCTCGTCTGTACAACAACTGTTCGCGAAAACACTTAGCTTCAGTGCTTCGTGGCACTGGTGAACGCTGTTGGAGTCCGCCTTAGACATGGGTGTCTATGTGTTTGTAAATCTGTGTGTATGTATTGTGTATCTATCAGTACAAAAAACGGAAAGACAATTCGCAACAGAAAGGTGGGGAAATGGTTAAAAAAATAAACTCAGTGGCAGTCTCAAGTCTTAAGAGAGAGATAGAGAGAGCTGTAAGAGATAGACAGTTGGTAAGCTTTTGTGAGAACAATGTAGAAAAGTGAGTTGAGAAAGTCTACCAATAATGCATTCGCATGAACTTCTTTGCCAACTAATAACTTGTTTCTGTATATATTCTACATACTATTCTCACAAAAATTTATTTTAACTGTTTTATATGAAACGAGATGAATGATTTCAGAAATGGGCTCATTGTATATTTCGTTGAGGCCACAAGAGGGACAGGAGGCTGAAGCGATGATCAATTATTTAGAAGGCTAGCTTTGAAATTCTTCTCTTTGAATGATTTAAGAAACCAAACGAATTACGACTTATTATTTAAAAAAGAGGAATGGAAGTTCAAACAATAATAACCATAAATTTTTCTATTGTAGTATCTGTCGTTCTCTTTCAGTAACCAGATACATGAAAACATAAACAATGTAATCTCCAATAAAGGGGACATTACAGAGCTATACAAAGAAAATTCAAGTCATTCATTTTATTGTTCATACAAATATCTAAAACGTATCGCACTTGAATCATAATCGTTAAGCAATTTTGATAAAAAATTATGGAGTATTTTCCATATATAGGGTAGTTTGGGGTTGTGCATATGCTTGGAAATCTTCCTGTCGCTTCCTTGGAATATACCTATTGAATTTAAATATTAAGTTTGGTTTCTCCAGGATTTCGTTGTTTAGATTATGCTGTTTACACGTATATGGACCTTTTTTAATCATGGAACTGAAACAAGTGTTTCTGGTGAAATCATTATTTGAATATTGAATGGAATGCAATACTTCCTCTATTTATTGTGGCCATTTAGCTCATGGCCCGATAATCAACGGCTTCATGATAATTTACGCTTTTCTGTTGACAATTTGCTAAAACAAATTCAATTGTCTGGGCAAGGAACGATAAGGATAAAGCAGACTTATTTGTCAACTATCTAGAAGAGATTTTTCAACTTTTGTGTAGACAAACATCTGAAGAGGACATTATAGATGGTAAGAAAAGGGAAGGTAAAGAACTTAGGCGTGTAACACTCAAAGAATTAAAACGTGAAATACACCAGAATATAAGTGAAAAAAAGCACCAGGATATGATTTAATCACCAGACACAGTCTTAAAGGATTACCGCAAAAAGCTCTTGTCAAGCTACTACATATGATAAATATTGTATTAAGACTTAAATATATCCCAACTCAATGGAAGGCAGCAGAAGTACTCGTGACTCTTAAACCTGGAAAAATCCTAATCATAAGGAATCATACAGACCTATTTCACTCCTATCCCAATCATGGAAGCTATTTGAAAAGTTATTGTTAAAACAATTAAAACTTATTATAGAGGAAAGTAAATTAATACCAGAACATCATTTTGTATTTATAAATTAACATTCAACAATTGATCAAGTACATCGTATAGAAAGAACGTTAGACGAAAAGAAAATTTGTTCTGGAGTATTCCTAGACGTGGCTAAAGCTTTTGAGAAACTCTGACACAACGTTTTAATTTTTAAGCTACAGCGAGATCTACCTGACCACTTTTATTAATTATTGCTATCCTATATTGAAGGGAGATATTTCCGACTTAAATATGGAAATGAATACTCTGGATTAAAGAATATAGCTGCTGGAGTACCTCAAGGAAGCGTCTTGGGGCCAATACTATACCTTATCTTTACTAGGGATATTCCATACCAAGGTGATACAACTATGGCTACCTTCGCTGACGATATAGTAATAATGGCAGTAGGACATGCAGTAGAGGAATCTACACAGAAATTACAGTAAGCTGTCAATAAAGTTAACGAAAATCTGATGTGTCACACTCACATGACTTTCTCTACCGTAAGCACTAACCACTGTTACAAACTGTTATTCCTATATCTTCTTTGTGTTAGTTGAGATAAACATTTGTACAACTTATCGTATTACTTATTTCCTTGTAGGTGCAGGAAATATGCGGAATATGGGAATACAGTAGGCTTTGAGCGATACCCAAGTCTTTTAAAGCTTTCAAATTCCGTTCTCTTTGCACGACTAACATATAAACGAATTAATAAAGATGTTCCATTTGACAAAACTCACACAAATAACAAGGAATATCTCCGAAATGGTTCACTCTACAAAAAATGCATTTAGACATAAATTGTGTTTTAGCAAGATCTACATTTTCTGTATAGTAAGATGTGGTCTATCTCTTACAGTTCACCAGTTATGAAAAAGTCGTCAAGAGTAAATAGGACTATGTAGGCTATAGCTAGAAAATTCAAAATATGCATTTTATTTTTTATAAAAATATCTTAAACATACCTATGGCATTTTAATCAAAATCTTTAGAGCCATTTTCGAGAAAATCTAAATCTTCGAAGTTTTCCACGTAAAGAGTAGTTAAAGTGGATGAAATTTATTCAAAATATTCACGTTGCATCCATAAAAGATAAACTTAAATACCAACTTTGGTTTTTAACCGACTTTTCTAGTTTGAGTTATGCTGTCCACAGACTGACAGACACAGACGCAGAACTTTTTCTAAAAATGCTCTCTTTAGATTCAGGGGGCCTTAAAACATACATTTCCGGTGAAATCTTGACATCGATTTTTGGGTATAATACAATACTTCTTGTACTTATTATACGTAGTAGAGAAAGTAAAAATACTGTAACGTTACACTATAAAACCTGACAAAAAGGTGACCTTACACCAGCCATGTCCAAAAGCCGAACCAATCTTTGGTACTTCTCGCATGACAAGCGGTATTTGTAAGGACCGACAGGAGTAGATCGACCTCTGCACCGTCCAGTGGTAATACTTCAGTTACGATTGAACATTGTGCATAGGAAGGGCCCAGTGTTATTCACGGGACCAATGAAATTTAGGACATTTTGAACAATAGACGAAAATTTAGAATAAATAGTAAAGCGTCTGCTGGATTCTAGCAAAGTCCTTTGTATTCAAGGGACCAGTTGTCAATATGTGTAACTGTTAGCGATTCTGTGCGTCTCTGAACTTCGTTGACTCACTTCGTCTCATCCCTTCCCCCTGGAGAGGTGTTAGCCCGCAAAAATCCATGTCGGGGTCTTGGTGGGTCGAGGTGCCCCATTCCGCTCCTACATACACTCTCTCTCTCTCTCTCTCTCTCTCTCTCTCTCTCTCTTTTACTGCCTTATATTACAAATTTGTTGGGCACGCACTGACTTAGCTTTTTTCCATAAAATCAGATTTCATCATACAGTTCGAAGAACTGATGAATACGACCACGACTGAACCATCTAAGTGAGGTTCATATATTGTTAGAAAGCTTTGAAATTGACGATGTTGAAGTGAGCTCGATTTAATTTGGTTAATGTTTGTTTGTTTGTTTGTTTTTTTTTTTTTTTTTTTTTTTTTTTTTTTTTTTTTTTTTGGAACACTCATAACATTCCGCATTAGAGCAACTTTATCTGCAAGTGCCTTCTAATGGACAATCCAATGGAATTGGTGTATTATGGGAAGAACTTCTAGCAACAAAGCCCTTGTTACTCCTATCATTGCCGGAATAACATCGGTCACAACAATGACAATTTCTCCTTGCAACTGCTTTGATTCTATCATGGTCCGCATTGCCTCTCTATATTATAATCCTTTATAGGAATACAGGCACAGAGAAGTTAACGTGGAAAAGCTTTCGTCAATGATACAAATAAAGCTAATTGAGCGGTTTCAATTAGGTCGGTACTTCCATTTGTAGCAAGAGAAAATTATAAACCATTCTTGCATTTAAAAAAAACAGGCTGGTTTTCTAAATTGACTGATATGTAATCAATTCTACGTGCTATGATTTGTCTTAACATATTAATTCTTTTACTCAGGGTGTAGTTTTCGGTTATTTTTATCATATAATTTTTAATACATTCATACCATTAGGCTTAGCTATTTCCAAAGACACGATATAGGCAGCAGGAGGAATGTTGTTATGTTTTGGAACTGTAGGTGAATAAAATTGTAATTTGAAATTTAGCTTTCCGTTCTTCTAGCTGACCATCCGATTCAGCCTGTGGTAAAGAACAACAGGATAAGTAGCATTTATCTCAATTTTCACTCGCTTTTGTGAAACAATTGTTTGATATTTCATCATCTAGTTTTGTTTTACTGCATACTTAAGTAACGGACATTAATGGCTAATGTGTATAGACTACTCACACGTGTCTGCCATTATTAACATGATATGAAGAAATACTTACATAAATAACACATGGGCCCACTATACAACTCGTATGATACAAATGAATGTTTGTTTGTTCCTTATGACCTGCTGTACCGTTCATCCTAGTGCTATGAAAATAGGCAAATCTAAATGATTTTTCATAGGGCAGGCGTTTATGCTAGCCATTTTATTAGGCAAACATTATACTCACATGATTTTCTCTACTCGCTTTTCTTACGTAAAATATTTACACATCCTTCAACATACAAGTCATCCAATTTTCTATGATTGAAACAAGCATGAAATGTAGGTGTTACATTCACAGGGTTTTCTCTATTTACTTTTCTGTTACGAAACACAATCACATTTCTTTCTCTACTCCCACTTCTACACACAATACATGTAATTTTTTATATGTTTGAAATAGAAAAGCATCGTGTTACATTTACATGGTTTTCTCTACTGTTCTTTTATGTAACACATTCACATGTTCTTCTTTACTCGTTCTTCAGCATATAATTTATGCAATATTCTATATGATTGAAATACGAATGCAACGAATTATTTTCACATTTTCACTTTCCTTTTATGTAACATATTATATGTATCTCTCTTCTCACTCTTCTACAAAGAATTCATATCTACACTTTTTATATTTTTGAAGTAAAAATGCAACGTATTACATTCACAGTTTTTTCTAATCGCTTTTGTTTAACGTAACACATTCATATGTTATCCTCTACTTGTCCTTCAAAAACAATTCATACGAGTTTTTATGACTGAAATTGAAATGGAACGTATTACTCACACAGTTTTCTCTACTCACTTTTCTTCCCGTGGTATTTGCGATTGTTCTATGCTTTTGCATAGCGTTTCTCCGCTGTTTTTATTTATTCATTCAGTTCCTTGTTTATTACATATAGTATCCAAAGAGTTTTAACTAAATATTTGTTTAAGTGGTTGTGGTATTTTTTAAATGTCTTTGAAGAAACACAAAGCTACTGAACAAGTGCAACCCAGGTCCGAAAGGTTTAGCGATAAATCTCAAACCGCCGACAACGCTAGTATGGCTATAGTTGTTATACCTACAATTTCTCTTCTTTCAAGAAGATAAAAACCTTGGAAAGTGTAAAAAGAGGAGAAGAAACGTTTCTTCCTATATTTATAAAAGATGATTTACTATTTTCAGTTTTTGTTACTCACCAAGGTGAAGGGACTCGACTGATGAAGATTATTATGATGAAGTGCAACCTATCTCTCACTTTCACCTGCTATTATTCATTTTCACAGTTTACGTTTGAGTGACTACCGAAAGAGCGGCTCCAGTTAAGTTGCCCAGGCATCATGTTTTTCGTTTATCTAAAATTAAAGCAAGCCTCCGATCTAATGACCATAATTGTTGAAGAATCGTAACGCTAGCTATGGAAATAAGGCGCGAAAAATAAATAGCCAGAAAGCGACCGACTTAATAATCCTGCAGAGAGTAACTCGATAGCGGTTAGAACGCGCCGAAAATTACCCCTGAAATTACACGGTCATTAAAGTGGCTCTTTTTTGCTTCTATATCCAATTACAAACAATATGCAACGCCAATTTACCAAGCGACATTCGACGTTTTCTCTTTTTAGTGTCTTGAGCAGCTTGACAAAGTGGTGTAGCACACGATTGGCAAAAAACTTGCCCCCATTCGCAGCAATACACCTGTCTTCATGGTTCTTATATCTTCATCTAACTCATTCTTCCAGATAAGCGTGGCCCGTAATAATCAGCTTTCCACGTTTGAAAGGTAGAAAGACAGGATTGGTTTGATACCGCAATTATAAACGTTGATTAGTAGATGTTTACTTTCTGCAGATGCAAACAAACCTATGACATGGTATAAACAACATTTATTATATATGTACTAATATTATACAGAGAGAGCATTTGTATGCATATGTCGGTAATCTACAAAAATCACTCAACTAGTTTTGATAGCTCTTTCACAATTGAAAGGCCCCGTACTTTCTGACCTACCTGGGCTATAAAATACGTCTTAATTTTAATTAGTTAATAATTAAACAACTACAAAGGATTCAAAAACTTTGCTGAGAATGCTACGTAATTGGAAACAAATTCTCCAGAGCACATTTTTTTTCAAGCAATATTCATGCATGGCCAAGATGTAACAAAAGCAAATGGAAGAAAGAGATTAAAAACTTACAATCGACCTGGGTTATGATGGTACTAACCGCACAATAAATATTTAGAGCACCAGTTACAAAAGTAGAGGTTTAGAACAAGAGGCTCATAATAATTGATTTAATATTAATTGTGATTTAAAACTAAACAACTTACAGTAACATTCAGACATTTTAATTAAGATTTATTTTTCTAGTTGGCACAGAAACTGACCCAGTTGGTTGTCAGAACATCAACAGTAGTTTTAGCGTTTAATCAAGGGGAGTGAGGAATTAAACATATGATGAATATAAATGAACGAATTTGCGTTAGTAGGCTATACATTAAAGGTAGATCTGCTGTATTTAAAATTACAGTTGTTTGACTTCACCTCTCCAATTAAAATATCAATAACTTCACTCGAACATTCGTCATATCTTTTGTTTGCCATTTGTGAATGGTCCGCTAATTGTTTCACTGCACATGGATAGTTCAGATGTTCAGAAACCTAAGAAAAGGAGAAGGTGATGTAATCAATGATGTGATGTAACGTCATATCTTTTGTCTATCATTTTTGAATGGTACGTTAATTTTTCACTGCGCATGGATACTTCAGATATTCAGAAACGTAAGAAAAGGAGGTGATATAATTAGTATATGTTGTATATTTAATTAAATTTATTTATTGCGGAAACGACATCTTTAGAGAAAGACAATTGTTGGCTTATGAGAAAAAATAAATAAAAGTGAAAAGAAAGGCACGATACATTAACAAACATTGTTGCTATATTCTGCAATTTTGGATGCTAGTTTTATGTTTGAATTTAAAATAAAAATGAGTGTATTTTACGTCTTGTTTAATCTGTATTTTATGCTTTGATAGTGCTTTGTGTTTTGTCAGGATATAAAGGATAGTTTTTGTTGCCTATTAACTACGAACTAAAGGATCGCTGATTATAATAGTAGTAGACAAACTATGTTTATTTGTTTAATTGCCTTTTATTGAATACTGCAGATTTTTGTGAAATTAAACAGTGTTAGAACCTCTGAATAATCTTTATTGAAGATGCCAAAACTTTCTAATAATTCTCCTGTAAGAAAGTTTTGTTTATTTTCTTTCTACTTATGTTGAAATCAAGTTATTTTGAACAGCATGCTAAATAAATTTATAAAGAGAAAATTGCTAATATTAGATATTTCATAACTAACAACTAAAAAGATTATTTTTCTCGATGATCACCGAATATTTGTCTTTGTAAAGACATTCACTTGGTGGTCTGGGAATACGGAATCTTCATATTCACCGTCTTCACTTCTATTTCGTTGTATATATATTTTTATGAAATCTATGTAGAGAAGACGCAAATGCTTTAGAATTTTCCCACTCTAAGTGTCTAAAGTATTACTGGACGGTTTATACCATATACATATATACGAACAAATGCCAATAAACATTACGTGCCCTCATGTTTGCACTTTACAATCTGCAATTCAAATGTTAGACAGTAGCAACGTATATGCATAGAAATGAGTATGTACTCTGGAAAATAATGATCCTGTAAGTAAAGTGAGACCTTTTGGTTGTTTATACTATTATAGTATATTATGAAGAACTACACATACTAGTTCAACTGTCTCTCATCTGAAGTCTTAGCTGAGAGTCAGAACACGCCACTGCCGTCTCTTGCGCCGTGCAGTTCTGCAACTGTTTTAACGCACGAAGGGTTATCTACTTACGCCGATGTCGGATGAAGTGGGCCACCTGGTATATGTTTGATGGATCTCGGAAACGCCTCTAGCAATTTGGCTTAAATTTTGTATTCAGAATAAGGTTTTGCTTCCTAAGTTTATCTATTAAAAAACGTGATTTTATACAATTTTTTTGTCTTCATTCCCTCTTCCACAGAGCAATTCTTGTATACATATTTCGTTTGTCTCGCAAACGATTCTAACGATTTGGCTCAAATTTTGTATTCAGAGAAGGCTTTGCTTTTTAAGTTTACCTATAGGTATCTTGTCTGAGAAAACGCGATTTTACACACATAAAAAATTTTTGTTTATGCCCTCTTCTACAAATAAGTCATACAATTTCCTGTATATTTGAAATGGAAACACTAAGTATTAAATTCGCGTTTTTTCTCTACTCGCTCTTCTACAAACAGTTCATATCATTTCGTTAAGGGGCCCTAATGACCAAGTTGTCGACGGGCCCTTAAACCCGACACACTCACTCACTCACTCACTCATTTCGTTAATCTCGAAAACCGCTTGACCGATCACTGCGAAACTGAACACTAGTATGTAGTTTTTAATGGAGACGGTTATTATGCTATCTATTCTGCTATACAATATTCATATTACCTTTACTGATTTTCTCTACTCACTCTTCTTTTACGAGACACAATCACATTTCTTTCTCTGCTCGCCCTTCATCGTACAAGTCATACAGTTTTCTATGATTGAAATATCAATACAACGTATAACATTCACGTGGTTTTCTCTACTCGCTCTTCTCTTGCGAGACACAATCACGCTTCTTTCTCTGCTCGCCCTTCAACATACAATTCATACAACTTCCTATATCTTTGAAATAGAAATGTAACGTATTACTTTCGCACTTTTTTCTCTATTCACTTTTGTTTTACGTAATAGTTCACATGTTATTCTCTACTCGATCAACATATAATTCATACAATCTATATGTAAATATACGTTGGTATATATGAGATTGATAAACGATAAACTCCAAAACCGGTTGACCGACCACCATGTAAATTGCACATCTAAGTTTTTTTCTTTTTTTTTTTTTTTCCATGGAGGACGTTTTTATACCATCCCTTTTACTACGCAAGGTGTTACGTTCACATGGTTACCAGCTATTCTTTTACATTGCACATTCACATGTACTTCTCCACTCCCTCTTCCACAAACAATTCATACATTTTTATATACGTTTGAAATATAAATGCAACGTATAATATTCGCACGTGTTTTTGTACTCATTTTTACTTTCTCTACTGGTAAGTAGGGGAAGCATCGTATTCCACCCAAAAATTCGATTTCGATATTTCACGGAAATATAAGTTTCGAGGTCCCCTGAATAAAAAGAAGCATTTTTAGAGAAAGTTCCATGTGTGTGTCTGTGTCTGTCAATCTGTGGACAGCATAACTCAAAGACGAAAAGTCGGTTAAAAACCTAACTTTATATTTAAGTTTAATGTATTTAAAGGATGCGACACGAAGGTTATGAAGAATATAGCCCCACCCTAAGCTACCTTTTATATGGAAATTTTTTTTATTTGATTTTGTTTAAAATGGCTGTAACGATTTTGATTAAAATGCCACATGTTTGAGATATTTTTATGACAAATTAAATGCATATTTTGAATTTTCTGGCTATAGCCTATGTAGTCCCGTTTAGTCTAGATGACTTTTGAATAACTCGTAAACCGTAAGAGATAGACAAAATCTTACTATACAAAAAAAGGTAGATCTCCCTAAAACACACAATTTATGTCTAAATAATTTTTTTTAGAGTGAACCATTTCGGAGATATTCCTTTTTATGTGTGTCAGTTTCGGAAAACAAAACTTTGGTGAAATGGAACATCGTTGTTTATTTCTTATATGTTAAGCGTGCAAAGAGAACGGGATCTCAAAGCTTTAAAAGATTTGACTATCGCTCAAATCCTACTGTATTCCCATATTCCCCTTGCGCCTGAAAGGAAATAAGCAATAACAAGTTTCTGTAAATGTTTATCTCAACTAACACGAAGATGATATAGGAATAAGAGTTTGTAAGAATGGTTAGTACAAGAGTAGAGAAAGTCATGTGAGTGCAACACATCAGATTTTTATTTCTTTACTTTTAATAATTTTTATAAGATATTTGCATGAAATTTAAAATACGTTTGTAATTGTAATAGAAAAAATGTGAAAAATGTTTGAAATATTTAGATGAAAACAGGACGGTTAAAACTTGATCCTTTGGCTGCCCTTAAACGGTGTATGGAGCCACAAGTATAAGGCGAACATCGCAGTCCACTTATACAAGGCAGCATCACTTGGGAGGCAAGAAACGAGCGAGGAATAAAATCCCCTATCAAAAAGAAAAGTTCCGCCCCCTGGGGGCGATGTGGCAGCGCTTTGTTTATTGCCGCGAATTGTAGGTGTGTAGGCGTTACATTAGATACCGCTAAATACCTCGCTCTGGATAATTACAGAAGATACTGAAGACAGATTGTACCTCACCTGTAGCTTGAGAAAGCAGTTCGACCGGTTTCAGCACTGATGAACATATGTTTCAAAGAAAGTAATCGAGCAACAACGAACAGATAAATGTTAATGCGTTCTTTGCCCTTAGTGCTTCGTAATCGACAGTCTAAGATTTTAAATACGACTAAATCGATCTTCCACATCAACTCGTTAATAATGCTGCTCAGCATTTAATCTGTTAAAAGAGGCAATGTGATTTATTTCTAATACATTTGCATACGTAATGTCACAGGAACTTATAACCTTTTAAGAACACGCGGAAGTTTCACATCTATCTATAGTAGAAGAAGAATAAAAAATATATGTTGCACTCATATGACTTTCTCCTCTCTTGTATTATTCCTACAAACTCTTGTTTATCTTCTTCATGTAGTCGAGATAAACATTTGCAGAAATTATCTTATTGCTAATTTTTATAGGCACAAGGGGAATATGGGAACACAATATCGTCTTGAGCGATAGTCAAATATTTTAAAGCTTTGAAATTTTGTCCTCTTTGCACAGCCAACAAATAAAAAAGTGAATAGCGACTTACCATTCGAGAAAAGTTTAAGTATTGCAAATATCACACAAATAACAAGGAATATCTCCGATATAGTTCACTCTACAAAAAATGCATTCAGACATAACTTGTGTGTCTTAACGAGTTCTACATTTTTTGTATAATAAGATTTAGTTTATCTCTTGGGGTTTATCATCTATGCAAAGGTCATCAACAGCAAACAGGACTACATAGGCTATAGCCAGAAAATTCGAAATACACATTTCATTTGCAACGTATGGCATTTTAATAAAGATTGTTAAAGCCATTTTGACCACTATCTCTTGGTCATGTAAAGAGAACGGAATTTCAAAGTGATCATAAGGCGACCACTCTTAAAACGTTTGACTGTCACTTAAAAAGCCTACTGTATTCCCCTTGCACCTGCAAGAAAGTTGGCAATAAGATGCTTTCTACAAATGCTTATCTGGATTAACATAAAATAGATCGAGTAATGTGTTTGTATCAATAGTTTGTGCAAGAGTAGAGAAAGTCATGTGAGTGCAACATATCAGCTTTTTTAAAAATTATTTTCTTTTGAGCACAAAGGTTAATTGACAATTTTTTGTGCTCTGATCCGACAAATGGCTTAGTCACTTGAAAGAAAGTTTTACAGTTAGAAATATTGTTGATATAAGACATTTCACTAATGCTTCGAATTGGTGAGCATTTTACTTAAGCAAGCAACTTTGTCAGAAAAAAAAATACTTCCGAAATTGGTTTGTTCCAAAAGACAAAAGTAAGAAGGAAGTGTCAGCTTGTGAAACATCCTGGAAGGTTCTTTGATGCTAATGAGACAAATTTCACGTTGAAAATCCAGCAAATTCCTTAGGCTCTAAAAGGAGTTGGAACTATTTATGAAGTGGAGAGAAGTGCGAATACCTGCACAAGTATGATGTTAAGCTTGTTAGCTACTGGCTTACTGGTCCCAACAATGCTAGGGTTCGCATACCAGAAAATTCCTTCTGAAATTGAACAATAAGTTCCGAACTTATCATTCATCATAGCAAATAAGCCAACTCTGCACACAACTTGGTATTGTATTAATTGCGTTATATCTGTGCGACACAAATTCTTCCACCAGCTGATGTGACGGCATTTAAATAAGCAAAAGAAGCTTAGGGCAAAGGAATGCCAGACTGGTACGTGCAAGGCCTTCACGAAGAATCTAAAAAGGAAGACTTCCGGCCTGTTTTAGAAATGATGCTGGAAAAGTATGTCAAAGCTGAAACATACGAGAGTAAATTCATAAACTATTGCTTAATATAGTCTAAATTTTGTTTTGCCAATCAAAAATTCAATAGATCCTTTTTTGAAATTCCTAAAATATTTCCCTTAAGGTGCCAGGTAATGTACCTTTTCGCTGACTTAAATGGACATCCTTAGATTCACTTTTAGGAAATCAAAATATTCGAACGTCTTTCCCTGTTGTGTAACGTCTTTTAAAGATCGTGAACTTAAATGCCAAGTTTGGTATTTATTCGACTTTTCATTTTTGAGTTATGCTGTTCATATCAAAACACACACGGACCTTTTGGAGAGGGAATCTCGAATCGTGGATTTAAGGTGAAATTTCGGTATTATTTTTTTGGTGGAATGCATTACTAGAATAAGTATTAGCGAAATTAATATATATTTAAAGTACTAGTTACAAAGGTAGAGGTTTAGTAACGAGAGACTTAAGTTAGAACACGACCGAAGAGTGTTCTATGAGCCGCGAGTCACTAACCCTAATTTAGAACGTGTTGTCTACAATATTTTATTTACGCTAAGAGTATTCTAGCTATGTTTTATATTCAGTATATTCAATTAGATGTATTTATTGCGGCAACGATATGTTTAGATCGTGTGGGGTTTGGATAAAAAGACACGATGCATTAACAAACATATTCTGCAATTTTGGATGCTAGTTTCATATGTGAGACAGTTCTGCTACTTTCCTCTCAGACAGTGGGGACATGGAAGATGCAAATCGAACAGTGCTGCAGAAGGATATGTAGAAGAAAGTGTGGAAGGTAAGAAGAAAATTGCTGACCTAATACTTAGGGGAGAAAGTCCAAATACACCCAAAGTTGTGACAACCAATACTAGTAATAGACAAAATGTGCCTAAAAATAACTATCAGTTAGGGGAGAAAGTTTTTGTTTTAATGTAAATTTTTATCAAGAAAAATAAGATTATCATTAATAGTATATTGCGTACCAAGAACTGTGATACTTATCAAGTCGAGAATGGATTTTGGGAATACAAGGCCCACAGGGCCGACTTTTCCCAAGCATTCAAGATCTGATAACTAAATTACAGTTCGTGGTTAGTCCATTACTTTTTTGCAGTACTTGAAAAACCCGTAAGAAAACAGTACTAATTAAAATTACTTTTGCATATTTTATTTAACATTAAGAAAAAACAAATTCTCTATGTGAACAAATGAGAAGCTACATCTAAATTACATGGGCAAAGCCTTCTTATCCATTCTTTTGTTAATGAATTCCTCAATAGATTCTTTACCTGAAGTAGCACATGGCTTAGTTTCTAGGTTATCTGTTCATGTGGCCGAATTGAATCTTTCGACTTTGGATAGTTATTATCAAGCAGTAAAATTTTATAAAAATTAGGGACATTGCTATTGCAGAAGCTGCGGATCTAACATGTGCATCACTTTCACCATCGAAGTTCAAACAAATATATGTTGAAGCTTGCAATGCTTTCCGAATGTGATGCTTTGATAAAAACGTTAACAGTTGTACCAGTGAGGCAGTTTTATTGGCATATTTTGCTTAAGATTCATTAATAACTTATTTTTAGGTTAGTATGCCGTTGGGTGTGGCGTCATTTCCTACTGGTACCGTAAGTATTAAAGACCAGTTTTAGCCCTGTTGCCAAGGTAATTGATAAATGGATTGTAACTTTAGCTTATACTAGCAAATATGTGTACACAATGGTTAACTTAAGTATTGCAAAAAGTGTATTTTACGTCTCGTTGAACCTGTATCTTATGTTTTGATAGCGTGTTTTGTTAGAATGTAAAGTGTAGCTTTTGTTGTCTAGTAACTAGAAACTAAAGTATCACTGATTATTATAATATATAAAATTCATTTTGAGTATCACGTAGGCAAAAGCTATAGCGGATTCCCCGCATTCCAGACTAAGCCATCCGGAGTAGCAATTGTTTGACGGAACTGTACATTTCTCACCAATAAAGTGACAGCTTTTGATTTCCCACCGTTACCATTTCTTCCGCTAAAATACTCAGTCAATTCTGGTCAATTTAAAACCAAGGCTGTTATTACTGAGGAGAGGGCGGAAGCGTTATTAAGTGCCTGTTCCGGGTATACACACTGAATATCGGGAAAGTAAGCAGGAGAAGGCGTCGTTTTTTCCAACCCTTCACCTCCCGCTCTCCCCCTGCCTATTGATAAACATTAAGCCATTATCCGTTTAGATCCTCCCTTGTAAGTGACCTGTTAAAATTAATTCGCCAGTCTGCTACTAGATGGCCGCATGTGAACATAATTGGACTAGTCGATTATTGAACAAACAATTCATGTTGCTCAAGCGTGAAACTAAGAGGCCGTAAATACGTGAGGCATCAAGCACCCCTTTCTCAAACAAGAGCGCAAACTTTACTGATGGAAGTAACAATGCCTACTTTCTAAAGAACCGCGTCGCTACTGAGAATATGGCCATATTAAATGAGAGCACACCGATTTCTAATAATGTATAACGAAAAATATCCTCTTGGCTTAGGGTACCTGGGTTGATTCCTATCTGGACACCAAAATTTTGTTTTTAGTAAATAAAGCTTCTTTTATTACCAGAATATGATTCGTCAAAGTGTACCGATGTAGGCATCTTTTAGACGCGGCGAATTACCTCGCTGGGATCTGCACAAGTGACGCCGCGCAAACTGATAGTGGGGGTAAATCTCCGTTTCCTACCTGAAATAAACAAGACATTGCTGATAAAGCGAGCGGGCACTGCACTTAATCACGCACACTTCCGCTATGTTTACTACATGGAAATCGGAGGTATCTGTCAGTTCGTCACGGTGGGGATTCCGTAACGTCAGCCGATGGCTTATTATGAGTCAGACTCTGGGAGGCAGGATGACATGAAAGCACCCTACAGGCGGCCAGAACGCATCACAGCAGGAACTACAACTGTGGTGGGCCCCTGCAGGCTGTTCTTCAGCCTGACGGAGTTTCCGGTCACCATAAAGAGCGCACCATCAGCCAGTTTCGACTGAACAATCAGCCCCCCCCCCTGGGATGGCGGCCGGCCGAACACAACGCCTCCTCTCAGCCGAACACCGCATTTCCAGAGCGCAAGCTCCACTGGCGAATCCGCTGAATCTCTCAATCTGGAAAGATCGGATAGAGAGAATAAAATGAATGTAATGGAAGGAAGTGGCACGGAGTATGCAAGGGAAATGTTCTTTCCAGCATTAGCCTGGGAAAACTCCGAAAAACCCAAGGTCAGGAAGTTCAGCCGTGGGAATCGAACCCATAACCTTCTGAATGCGGACCATATACGTTACCGCCTGTGCCAACCAGCTTGGTAGTCGGAGAGATACTAAATTTATTTTATTTTGTTATTTAACAGCGCTATCAATTGCCAGGATCACATCAGCGTCGCCGGTGTGCCTGAATTTCATCCTGCAGGAGTTCTTTTACATGCCAGTAAATCTACTGCGCAATTTCCAGCCATTCGCCACGTCTAAAATAGTTCTATACAGACTTGTACGCATTTAACGAACAATTCGTTCATCTAAAATGCCTGAATACAACATTTAATACACAGTTATGACCGCAATAACATGTCATAACGTTAACTAAAATAAATTCTGATGTTTTACACTCCTAACCACGACCGTTTATTTGTACATTTCTTCCGCGGATTATTCGTATGAAAGGTTGTTTTTCTATCTACTTCACATTACTCAAGATAAGCGTTTGCAGAAATGACTTTGTTTCTCTGATAAAGAAGACGTATGAATTGAAGGTTATTTAATATAATTAGCTCATATCGGGGTTATCGCTGCGCAGATGCCTGAATACATGTTCGCAGGGATTATACGTAATATATTTGTCATAATTATAGCAGACACGGCATTTAATGGCGGGTGGCAGAAGAAGCTGGTGCTTACAACGTCCAATCAGAAGCTTGGCACGAAATTACGCTGATGATATAAATATTATTTGTTCCCACAACATTTATTTGCGCATCAGGATAAAGAATAATCTGATCATGAAGAGGTCAGCAATAGTCGCCATTAAATTTTGTGTTTATTATGTTTATTAGCGGGTATAAAAACTATTCTTAAGAAAGTTACTTTTTACTTTCTCTACTGGTAAGTAGGGGAAGTATTGTATTCCACCCAAAAATTCGAAGTCGAGATTTCACCGGAAATACATGTTTTGAGGCCCCCTGAATCCAAAAAAAGCATTTTTAGAAAAAGGTCCGTGTGTGAGTCTGTGTGTCTGTGTGTCTGTCAGTCTGTGGACAGCATAGCTCAAAAACGAAAAGTCGGTGAAAAACCAAAGTTGGTATTTAAGTTTAATGTCGTTCAAGGATGTGACACGAAGATTTTGAAGAAAATAGCCCCACCCTAAACTACCCTTTACATGGAAAATTTTTCGAATATTTTGATTTTCTTGAAAATGGCTCTAACGATTTTGATTAAAATGTCATATGTTTGAGATATTTTTATGACAAATGAAATGTATATCTTGAATTTTCTGGCTATAGCCCCTGTAGTTGTATTTACTCTGGACGACTTTTGCATAACTGGTAAACCGTTAGAGATAGACCAAATCATACTATACAAAAAATGTAGATCTTGCTAAAATACACAATTTATGTCTCAATAAATTTTCTTGTAGGGTGAACCATTTCGGAGATATACCTTGTTATGTGTGTGAGTTTCGGAAAACTTGGAACTTTCGTGAAATGGGTCATCGTTGTTCATTTTTTTATATGTTACGTGTACAAAGAGAACGGAATCTCAAAGCTTTAAAAGATTTGACTATCGCACAAAGCCTACTGTATTCCAATATTCCCCTTGCACCTACAAGGAAATAAGCAATAAGATAATTTGTACAAATGTTTATTTTAACTAACACGAAGAAGATGTAGGAATAAGAGTTTGTAAGAATGGTTAGTACAAGAGTAGAGAAAGTCATGTGAGTGCAACACATCAGATTTTTATATCTTCAATCTATAAATCTTTTTAGAAACAGGTGTGCTGCATACTTCATTGTAGGTACGTACAATAGTCGAATGTTTAACAACTGGACGCTATATGTGGCCTTAAAATTCCACTCTTTTCATGCAATCATGAGAAATAATGAGAAGTATTTAAAATTTGAACAATTAATAACAAATAGTTCGAAAATGCCTTATGTCCCAAAAAATTATTTGAAATAAATTGTGTTTTAAAAGTATCTGCATCTTTTTCGTTTAGGTAATACTTTTTGTTCAGAACGTAACGTTCACCACTTATAAAATATAAAAAAATGTTCGAATTCAAGAGAACTTTACAGGCTTTTCCCAGAAAATTCAAGATATATGCTTTATTTTTATGTAAATATTTCGATGCATTATTTCACATTCAAATCTTAGGTAAATGTTCCATGTAACAGTTTGGGTTGTATTTTCTTTAAAATGTTTGTGTAGCATCTTCGGAAGATATTGAACTTAAACACAAATTTGGTATTCATTCTAATTTCTCTTTTTAAGTTATTCTGTCCACTGTAAAAAAACACAAACAAAAATACGTTTGACCTTCTTCAAAAATGATTCTATTTGTATACAAGGATCTCAAAACATGTATTTTTGTTTAAACCTCGATATGGGAATTTTTGGGTGATATGCATTACTTTTCCTGCCTACTACGTACGTGTAGAGAAAGTAAAAACATTTCATAGATTTTGAAAACCAAAGCAAATAATACCTAACGATATCTCGAAGTAACATGGTAATTATCAATAGACGAGAATACTGACACATGTGACCGAGGTGTATAAGGTACAGACTTGTGAACACAAGGTCCACGGTTCAAATCTCGCCGGGACTGTCCTTCCAGAGTGAGATTACGGGCTGTTGGAATGGAGGAAATCTAGAAAATAGCTCACTCTGGAAGAACAATCCTAGCGAGATTTGAACTGTGGACCTTCTGTTTACAAGTCTGTGCCTTATACACCTCGGTCACATGTGTCAGTATTCTCGTCTATTTCTTATGGTTCATGAAGAACACAACATTTTTAAAATATGATTAAGAATGAAGCAGTCGCAAAATATTAGCAGAAAATTGAAGATAGGTGTCTCATTTGCCATAAAAATATCTTAAAACATGTGGTAATTTAATCAAAGCCCTTTGGGCCGTTTTTGAGATAAACTGAAATTTTGAAAACTTTTCCATGTAAAGGGTAATATGGGATGGGATGATTTATTTGGAAATCTTGGGGTCTTATCCTAGGAAGATACCGAATTGAAATACCAAGTACGATTATTTAACCAACTTTTCGTTTTTAAGTATGCTGTTTACAGACGGACGAACACACAGACGCGCAGAGAGAGAGAGAGAGAGAGAGAGAGAGAGAGAGAGAGAGAGGGAGATTACAGTATTTCCGCTACCTATTGTAAATAAACTAACCCTGGTGCAACAACCCTTTAAGGGCCAAGGTCTACCTCTCGGTCGCTGCACCCCCTCTCCTCACCACAGGCGTCATGATTGGGTTGTAGTGCTCCAAGGTGGGACGTAGTCAGCGCCCCGATCCCTCCCTGCCGGTATATGCTGTTTTTGAAATCAGAGGCCGCTCCTCAATAGAGTAGCTCCTCAATTGGTCCCTTAGGGATCTAACGAGGCTCACTGCACCATAGAAAGTAAAAGCAAGAATGTTTCCAGAGTAACGTAAGTTTTTAACTAACATTGTTTCAAACAGGAATAAGCTACGGCATTGTTGCAGAAAACGTCCTAAATTAACTACTAAAACAGATGAATATATTCTTTAGACCAAAATGCAAATTCAGTTGTTGGAAAAATTTGCCTAATTGGTATAAAATGACTCAATTTAAGTTGCAATAAAATATCTGTGCGTGTTGCAAGCTATTTAATACGAATAATTAGCAAGAAAGACGTCTTGATGCCGTTTAAAATACTTTAACCTCGAAGTGACTCATTATAAAACAGGCCAAGCTGTTTTTATTATTTTTCCTTGCTCTACTACTTGTCTATAAGAACAGGAAGTATTTCATTCCACCCAAAACTGAGATACCGAGATTTCACCGGACATCCTGAATAAATAGAAAACCTTTTTGATAAAAATGCTTGTGTGTATGCATATCTGTGAATTGCAGAACTCAAAACTAAAAGTCGGTTAAATACCAACGTTGAAAAGTTCAGCTTCTTCGAAGAAGACGACATGAAAGTCCCCCTATTCCACACTACAGACGTGGAATATTTTTCAAACATTTTGATTCTATCAAAGTTACTCTTAACGATTTTAATTGAAATACCGCATTTTTAAGAAAAACATATACAAATAAAATGTATATCTTGAATACTTTTTGACCATAGGCTCTGAAGTCCTCTTCATTTAGAATTATCTACCTTTAAAAAACTATAAAAAACTATTACTGTATTAAAAATGTGGTTCTCACCCAAGCTTATCCAAATAAACATTTCTGATCGAGATTTTTTTTTCATTGGTATGAATTTTCAAATACTTATATGAGTACTTTTTAAGAGAAACATCGCTATTTTTTTTATCCTGCCAATGTAAAGAAAATGAAACTTGTATAACATCACATAGCGACCAGTCTTAACATTTGACTATCGCTGAAGTCAATTGTATTCCCCAATTCCCACTGTACCTAAAAGGAAATTTAATGAATGGGCAGAGAAATCATATGAATGTAACATAATATATTTTCTTAATTATGTTCTGTGTTATGTGTTATTCTGGAGCACTGGTAAATTATTACAGCCTAGGCGAATTGCAACTGACACCAGTGTTTGCATTTGCTATTATTTTATAACTACATTTGATTTTCAGTTCAAATCGAAAACCTTTTAATTTCTCTTTGACTTAGCTGAAGTAGAAATATTGCGTTTCATCCAAACGTTTTGTATCAACATCTCGTCAGAAATGTATATATGTCTTTAAGTTCTGGGAAGGAGCGTAGCAAAATTGAAAATACATATTATACCAGGTGACCCACTCCAGCTGGCATTGGGGTAAGTAGATAACCCTGCGTGCGTTAAAAGAGTTGCAGAAATCACGGGGGTAAAACCAGTCAGTGGCGTGCGTGAACTTTGTTCTGCTTGTAAGAGAAGCGGGCGGGATGCCAGGCTAGCTTATGTAGCTCGCGATAATAGACAAGAATAGTCTTAGAATATTTTCCACTTCAGTTACAGGACTTTATTTTGTGAACATCACTTAAACCATTACAGTTATAATCATAATCTTTGTACTGCACATTTTAAAGTTCTTGGGACAGAATATATGGAAAACCAAGTTTGTTGGTTCATAACAAGGCATGTGACATCCATGTAAACTAATACATTATCTTGGCATGCTGATGTTCACTTAGGTGCACTTATTTGAGGTAGCTAATGCGTTTAAAATTATGAGCTTCCTAGACGCAATAGCTTTGGAGAAGATGGCACCTACATGTAAAATTATAAGTTACCGGAAAATGGGGAAGAACTAAAAAGCCAGGAAAGGACATGGAAGTTATTGCTATTGAAATGCGATTTTGACAACTACAAAATGTGTAACAATTATATCAATGGATGTGGGAAAAATGGATTTCAGAAGTGCCGTTAAATATACATATGTAGGAATATTTTCTCATGAAAAGGTTTGTTTGGGATGAAGAGATTTTCTTGAAAGTCTTCACCGACCTATTTGAAGAATGTCTTACTCAATTAGGAACTTTTATATTAATCAACTTTACGTTTTCGAGTTAAGTCTTTCGTAGACAGAAATATACACATATGTTTTCTAAATATGTTCTTATCCCTATAATGAAATTTGGATGAACATACTTCCTTTATCTACCACAGGTAATTGGCAAAGAACGTTAATAGGAAATAACCTAGAAATATCATGTGAAACACTGAAAAAAGCACGTACCACAATAAGACTTTCTCAAGTATTATTTATCGCTTTCTCTACCATATATGCAGTAGGAAAAAATTCAATACCAAAGTTTTACTAAAAATATACACTTTGAGACCCCATGAATACAGAGTGATTAAATACCAACCTTGGCAAGGGCACGACAAGAAGATTTTCAAGAAAATACCCTCACCCCAAGCTACCCTTTGCATGGAACATTTCTCGAAAATTTTGATTCTGTCAAAACTGACTGACGATTTTAAATAAAATACCGTTTAAGATAATGTAATGCAAAATTAACTGTATATCTTGGATTTTCTGAAAATGTCCTCAGAATTCTTCTTCAATCTGGAAG
The DNA here is from genome assembly GCA_030765045.1 of Tenodera sinensis. Lineage (NCBI taxonomy): Eukaryota > Metazoa > Arthropoda > Insecta > Mantodea > Mantidae > Tenodera > Tenodera sinensis. Next base: position 45,533,951 of record CM060967.1, read on the forward strand.
TTTTTGCATGGTTGTAAACCGTAAGAAATATGCAGAATATTCCTATACACACAACAAACATTTTCTTTTATGGGGTGCACCATTTCCAAGACATTCCTTTTATGTACTTGAATTTTCCAATACTTACACATTTCTCAAATGGGAAGTCATTATTCATATTTTAACTCTTGGTCATGAAAGAGAGAATGGAATGTCAAAGTCATCACACAGTAATCAGGTCTTACAAGATTTTTACTATGGCTTAAAGACTACTTTGTCCCCTTGTTCCCCTTGTACCCATAAGAAAATTAGCGTTAAAATAATTTCTGCAAATGCTTATCTCGATTAACATTAAGTTGATAAAGGAATAAGCGTTTTGTAAGAATAGTTTGTACAAGAGCACAGAAAGTCACGTAACGTTTTTTATATAGCTGCTACAAAATATTTTTGCTGAGGCCCATTTTCTAGGTCATGTTAATAGGGCTAAACATTTGCATAGATAAACGTAATTAAAATTTTCTTTGTATGACAATTCGGATACAGAAGGCTGAAGAATTTGCAGATGTTTAAAAAGTGTCGGTATACTGGTCTTGAAATTTAATGCCCTTAACATGGCATAGCGAGAAACAATTGAATGACGAGAGCACTTCAAAGAATGACAAAGTATTAAGACATTCAAACCAATAATGAACACTTCTCAATTGGCTGATGGTGCAAGAAAGTTATATAAAATGAATTGTATTTACACAGATTTGTGTACAATAGACGTTTTTGTCTATCGCTTAGGTTTACCATTTATACAAAAGTATATAAAAAAGTTTCCGAACGAAGAAGAATTAACAGGCTGTTGGTAGAAAATCAAGATATACATTTTATTAACCATGTAAATATCTTGAAATATGAACTTCAATCAATATTGTTAATTTATTTCTGAGAAAAGCATAATAAAGGAAGATTTTTTCGTATTTTGTATAATTTATGGTTGAGAAATTTTCTTGAAAACATTCCTGTGCCATTCTTGGAGTATGCTGAACTTATTTACTCAACTTTTATTTTTGACTTAAGGCTGGTCCACAGTCACCAGGCAATGGTGACTATAACGACAACGGCAACAGGAAGCAAGGCAGCATCCAATATTTTGGTTCACATCAGCTCGGCAACGAGAACGGCAATATACAATATCGATCACCTTATCGATAGAAAGTGGAGGTCGATATTGCACATTGAGAATTCATTTGTTTTTAACTGACCAATGATACTTTTGCTAGTTCGTGGGTAGAGGGAGCTCTAGCGGTTGTTTCATGGCACGTCGCCTTGAATAATTTCTATAGCGAAATGCCTAATACGCACAATATGAATTTAACATGTTGTGCCCGATAATGGGAACAACGAGTTAAAACTTGGCCAACGTCTTCTTTCCCGTTCCCGGGTCCAGGAAAACTTCCCGTCGGTTATGAACACCCCCATTTGAATACATGTATTTTAACTTTCTCGTTCTGCTTGTCACTATCATTTGTGGTGATTGTGAACGAGCCTTTATGCAGACACTCGGGTACATAAGGATTCACAGAATCACACACACACACACACACACACACACACACACACACACACACACACAAACACACACACATACACACCAATACACGTTCTTTTCGGTGCAAACGCCATTTTGGATTCAAGGGCTTCTAAACAAACATTTATAAAGAACTATAAAACTAACAAAACGAAAAATCTGGAGAGGTAGTACTTAGAAACTGTCTTATTGATTGTTCTTTCTATTCTTATTCATAACTTTAGCTGGGTTAATTTGGCCGTTAGAGTATTTTCTGGAGTACACCTGAACTAGAAGTTACACTTAAATTGAACAGCCTATTAAAGTGACGTAAGCATGTGTGGCCTTAGGAAGCAGCAAAAGGTAGGCTACACAAAACGCAACACCAGGAGGGGCTACAGGTGTGGCGGAAACATCTTTTTTTATTCTTTCCAAGTGAGGTAATCGTCCCCCACCACGATGTCGCCCGTAATTGAGGCAACCTATTGTCTGAGCTAATTCTCGTTCAACTGGAAACACATTATCGAATTATCATATAGATATCGACATTAAAATGCTGAAGAAGCCTCGGTCTCTGGTGCCGAATGTCTTGTGGCTAGACTCGCTCACTTTCCGGTAGCCTACGCCCCAGTCTACCATTTCTTTAGTTGTTTAGTGCCATTAAATATATTTCATTCAATTTATTTGTAACTTCAATAGTTGTGTTGCATACAGAACTCTAATTTAATGCATTCTCTTCTCATTCTTTTAGTTTTACTTTTAAATTCAATGTCGGTAGTTCACCGGAAATATATGTTTTGTGCCCCAATGAATAAAAAAATCATTTTTGGAAAAAAGTCCGTGTACATATGTGTGTGTTAGTGTGTCTGTGTGTGTTTGTGAACAGCATAACTCAAAAACGAAAGTCAGTTAAAAACCAAAGTTGGTATCTTTCAAGGATGCGACACGAAGATTTTGAAGAAAATCCCTCTACCCTAAACTATCCTTCACATGGAAAATTTTCGAAAATTTTGATTTTCTCAAAAATGTCTCTGATGATTTAGATTAAAATGGCTTACGTTTAAGATATTTTTATGGTAAATTAAATGTATATTGTGAATTTTCTGGCTACAGCCATCAAGAATAAACAGGACTACATGAGTCCTGTTTATTCTTGATGGCTTAAAAATAACTAGTAAGCCGTAAGAGAGACCAAATTTTACTATACAAGGATATATATCTCATTAAAACACACAATTTGTGTTCAAATGCATTTTTTTAAGGAGTGAACCATTTCAGAGATATTGCTTGTTATGTGTGTGAGTTTTGCAATACTTAAAACTTTTCTCAGATGGAAGCTCGTTATTCACTTTTTTATCGCTTGGCCATGCAATGGGAATGGAATTTCAAGATCATCACACAGCGACCAGCTTTAAAAGATTTGACTATTTCTCAAAGCCTACTGTATTCCCATATTCCCCTTGCACCTACACGAAAATTAGCAATGAAGATAATTTCCGCAGATGTTTATCTCAACAAGAAGATAGAGGAATAAATGTTTCTAAGAATAGTTTGTACAAGAGTGGGCTTCAGTTTTTGTGTTTGTTGAATGTTAAAAGAATACAAGACTGTTGGGTGGTGTGGTAGGCCTGAGTCTCCGAGGACATTCTCTAACAATTATCGAGAACGAGGACATCTATACCGCTCGCAAAAGTTAAAGGCATGTGAACACTGGCCAATGCTCAAGCAGAGCGCTGTTGCCAAGCGTAGTGCATGTACCGGCAGAGTTTCTGTACATAAGAGTGTGTGAGATGCATGCACCACATTCGGCAGCGCTGGTAGGAGGGACAAGCGTAGGATTCGCTGGAGTCCGCAGTACTCCCCGTCTCCATATGCCTTTAAGTTTTGCGAAGATTATAGTAGATTTTATGCTCTCTGTGAATCCTGTATCTTCAGATTTCGTTACCAGTGTCTAGACTATTAACACTTAAGTGCACATTTCACCTGCAACACTCAACATTTAGTTTCAGAATCTGGACTTGTTGATTCTTTGTGTATTGCACTATTTCAGCCGACAAAAATACACACAAATAGCAATCATTAAATGCAATAAAGGTGGATGACTGTTAAATTTCAGGTTCAACAATCTGACAAATTGACAGTAGTACTCAAGTCAAAATTCTGTTCATTATGTAAAACCTTTTATTTTTTCGTCCCCACTATTCTTTAACTGTTTTATATAGAGTTAAGAAACCTATACCTACTATTAATGGTAGCCCAAATCTCCTGCTTTTTCCCACACTCTTCTAAAATACACTGCTAACTTTACTTTCATCCAGTTACCAAACGTCTCCTAGTTGAATCTTAGTAACAGTTTTTCCAATCCCCAAATCATGTCAATATGTAATCCTTTGAAGCTCGCCACATATGTATTCCCTGTGTTATGTTTAAATTCAGTTCCTGCCAGAGGTATTTCTAGCCAATTCTTTGCTCTAGTTATATCTGCATACTCTTATTTAAACTTCCTATCAGGAAAAATGGCTAAAGAAATTTGTTTCTCATAAATAATAATGCCACGCTGCAGAAAAAATGTCCAATTAACGCCCAATTAATTGAAAATTAACGTAGCTTCAAAATGAGTGGTGTTAATACTTATTTGTTCAGAGAACAAACTGTCTTACTGGGTGAAGCATGATGTTTGACGAATCATCAACCCTAACGACTGGATAATCATCCACTTCTCTCTTGCGCATATTGGTGCGCAATCGGCAGTCGATTTGTAGTATGTGCGGTACATTATTATTAATGCTTATTTGCAGAGCACAGCTCGCATTTTGCGCCAAACTGGGGCAGAGGAAATTTCAATGTCTTCCAGACTTAGGCATAGGCTCTCTCTGGTGAAAAACCGTAGGTACATTACATTCAGAATTTGCTTTGCTCTAGTAGATTCAACTTTTGATAAATAATAGTGAAACAGAAATCTATCCTGTCCATTGTAGATCCCGCAATTTTAGACACGAACAATGGCGTTTGAGCATCTAACTTTGATAATAAATTTACGAAATTATATACAAAATTAGGCACAATTTTAGACTAGACCTTTTTACGTTTGGTTACATTGTTATTGTAACCAGCACGCAGTATATCACAAACATTTACTGGAAAATATTACAAATTTATACTGTACTTTATTTTAGTAAGTCTGAAAACTACACTGGTTGTCCCAGCAACGTTGCTAGTGCGAATTTGAGCATCATGTATTTTCTTGTTCATTCTTTCTTACCTTCTTTATTGTCCCCCTACCTTTGCTTTTCTTTTCCTCCGCCATTTCTGTTAAGTGTGGTTTCGGCTTAGGTCGCTTGCGCGAGATTTTACACTGCTTGAATTAGGCGAGAGAATCTTGCTTTGTTAGCTCAAGCAACAAGAGCATCGCAAATGCGAGTAAAAGATCCTTGATTGCACTATCAGTCATGACACTGAATTTTCAAGCCTGATTTAATTTTACAACTTGGCAACTGCGCAAGGTTTATCTGAACTTTTTATTTTATAGTTATGTTTTATAGGCAAATTAGTTCATTTCTACTGGATGGCAATACATATAGACTACTGCCGGCTTCCGGTGGCAATTTAGGCTATAGAATTAGCAATTGCAGAATTAGTGAGTACTTGGAAATTAGTAATGAATTATCGCATATTAGTAAATAATAAATAAGTAAATTAAGTAATAGAACTAAAAGTATATGTTTTATGTTAAGTGTTGGTATTTTATTTGAAAAACGCATTGGAATTTAATTATTTGCATTTTTGTTTAAATTATTTGTGTTGATATATCTATATATTTTATTATATTTTTATTTTTACCTTTATTTTACAATGTGCAAATTATAAATGTTGTTATGTTAATGTTGAATAATATATGTTTTGTGTTAAGTGTTGTTATTGCATTGATATTGGTTAGTTGTGTTTTTGTTTAAAATACTTATATGTTGTGTATTTTTGTTATGTTTTAAATGTTTATTTTACTTTTATTGTATCATGTGTAAAGGCGTGTGCGTTTTTCCATAGGTATACTGCACATAGACTTTACTGTTTTCGCTCTCGCATGTAAACAACTGCAGGAGGTACAGCCTGGCCATGAAAACTGCAGCACAACCTACAAGCATCACAAACTATGCATTCTGGAACTGCACTTAAACGCTTGTGCATGTGCTATTTATGAACTATAATATCGCCACAGAGTGCATTACACTGAGTTACAATGTGCATCCGTAAATTATTAGATGTGAAATTTCGACGCGTATCACTGAACCAGTTAAACAGTGAAAAACTTCTTTCTACGTCACACGATGTCAGAGGAACAAATGTAAAGAATTACACTGTCGTCTGGCGTGTTTTCCTTCTTACTCATTTTCAAAATTTCGCACACAGCTTGATAACCAATACTTTCGTTTAGAACTTTCTGTAATTTAGCTTTCACTTTTTGATACACAAGAGGTATCCTATTAATTGAATTAGCTAAGTCTTCTATTATGCTAATGCTCTTGAACATTTCCAAACCCGATTTTTCTAATTGTTTAATAGCTTTGGGCAACACTACAAAATTTCTGGATATGAACTGAAGGTGTTCGGGTAGTTCACTCCACGTTTGCAGCTCACTGTGAGAAGAAACAAAAAAACCGCGTTATGCTACACCTTGACCTTGCATCTCCATACATTTGCAAGGCAATGCTTCACTAGTTCGCAGAGTTACGTTGTTACGTTGTTTTCGACTCTAGGTTCTAGTGGCAGTTGTTTGCACATTTGAGGCTGGGCGGTACTTCTGACGTCATTCATATTCTGCGTCCAGTTAACCTGTACCGCATGCGAGCGCACATTCCTCCGGCCTTTAATAATGTGTAAATTATTAACTGTTGTAATGTAATTGTTTAGAAACTGTTAATAAATTCAAAAATCTTAAATATTGATCCTGGATTAAGAAATTACGAATATATATTTTTATTTTATGTCTGAAATGGTACCAGTAATATATTAGCACTTTTTTTGCTTGTATCATCAAAAAGTTCTCCTTTGTGCCAAAGGACAGCTAATATGAGTACCTACATGACCGTTAATCCTCCTGCATACCAAAGCTAATTTAACGGCGTATTCAATATTTTTAACGGCCTTATCGTCTGCGTTAAGTATCACCTATATATGGTATTAAGCCTTAAGCTTGAAATGCCTGCTGGAGAAATAAAGAAGTAACTCTGTGCTTGCAATACGAAGGATGAGCGTTTCTGCCCATTAAAGAAGATAACAATCAGGTTCCCATTGTTTCTATACTCCCCTTTTTCTTTTTGATAATTGCCACGATAAAAGTCCCCATTAAACTTTGACAAACGAGCGGGCGTGTAGAGTTAACTTTATATTGCCACTCGCTGCGTTAAAATGGGACACTTCTAGTTTTCCTCGCGCCATGATTTATATTTCTTTTCACGGCACTTTCTTCATACCGTGCTCTTCGCTCATCAAAAATCATCACAGGCCATTCCAAAAGCATTGTACTGATTTCCTGCCAGTTTACAAGTAAACAAATGTGTGCAAATATTGCGGAGGTGCATCGAGGATGAATTGTGCGTACGTGGGAAGCCAATTTGCTATTTGAAGACATTGCTCGAAGTTATATGTGTGAATAATCTAGAAGTGTGCACTTAAACACGACACCACTGCATGCGGGAAAGGTAAACAGATACAAAAAGCCTCCTAAATGTCATACTCATACTCCAGCTGTGAAGGCCAGAAGGCATTCCGAAGCTGCGGGGACAGCATAAATGGAGATGGGTGTACAGTACGTAATTATACGTTCACTAGTACCAGAATTTTGTTAGAAGGAGCTGTACCTTCAAGTATGTTCATAATGTGATAAAATGTCAAAGTTTGCTTAAATGTTAACTCATTTTGAAAATCACGAAAGAAAGGCTCCAACATGGACTTCGAAAATTATTATTATTATTATTATTATTATTATTATTATTATTATTATTATTATTATTATTATTATTATTATTATTATTATTATTATTATTATTATTATTATTATTATTATTATTATTATTATTATTATTATTATTATTATTATTATTATTATTATTATTATTATTATTATTATTATTATTATTATTATTATTATTATTATTATTATTATTATTATTATTATTATTATTATTATTATTATTGTTGTTGTTGTTGTTGTTGTTGTTATTATTATTATTTTTGTTATTGTTGTTGTTATTGTCATTATTATTATTATTATTATTATTATTATTATCATCATCATCATCAATTATTATCATCATCATTATTTTGATCATGATGTATTTTTTGTATTTGCTCATACATGTTTGCCCCTGATTGGATATTCTTTGTAATTGTTAAGAGTTTTTGTAATATGCTTACCTCCAAAAATAATTAATTTTTGTAACTTTCTATCAGTAATTTATATTTGGTCTTATGGTCTAATGGTGAAAGTTCTAGTTCCGTAAACCTAAAGTCCAAGTTTAAAAATAAGGAAAATTAACCATAGGTATGGGAAATCTCTTTTTATTTCGACGGTGTCTAAAACCATCTATAATGAAATAATTTTTAAAACGTCCTATTTTTAATCTTTGTACAATTTCGTAAAAAATAGTGCAATTTCGCGGATTATTATTAATTGCATTAATATTTATAAACAACAACAAAAATTTACTCTCTTATTGAGCTCAGACATTCCCTCTTTTATTGCATATATGTCATTCCGGAACTGTGTACCTACAGCAGCGAATAAGAGGTCTCCAATCTTGTGCGCTGTAAATGGTGCCCACGAAATGAAGAACCAGCAACTTGAAAATTAGTGCCAAAAAGGAGTTGTGAATCAACATAAGCAAACAACAATTTTAAGAGAGATATTAATATTTATAAAATGCTAATCAGCTTAAATATGCTACCGAAATAAATTTGGAGGGTGACTGCGAATATTTGCAAGTTGTTTAGCTTAATGCTTTCGCAATTTCAGCTTATAAAAGCTACCGACAGTGTATTTCTTATACCTACATCGAACCCAATATTAGCAGGAGTAGGGTGTTCTGTCTCTTCTTTTTGAACATAAAATATGCTATGTATTTGAATAGCAAGGTAAGTCTTAGATCTGTCCTCACACACACACCTAAGTACATACAAGACTTACCTCCTAACGTTTAAGTTAGAACATCCATTATAGTCCATCAAAAATTCTCACATCGAAATCACTCGAAATACACCTTTGAAGCTTTCTAAATCGAAAAAAGGTGCTGCTTTCTAGATAAAAAAAGGTGTTTGTGTTTAAGTGAGAGAGAGAGGGGGAGGGAAGAGGGAGGAGGTAAGGGTGGAGAAAGAAAGGGCGGGGAGGAAAGAACAAAACTCAAAATTTGGAATTTAATTATAGTTGTTTTAAGAAAGCAAAGTGAATATTTTGATGGAATTTCACCACTCCGGGCAAATCTTTACATGGAAATCTTTCTTCGATTTATTTTCTTAACAATGGTTTCAACTCTTTTAATTAAAATATTGCAAGTTTGAAATATTACCGTGGAAAATAAAATATACGTACACTCTAGTTGGTTACTGCATAAACAACTTAATTGTTGCATTAAACTCTCTCGTGATTTAAATTATTTCGGAAATTTGTATTTAGCTACATTTTAAGAAGTACATTATGAAAATTAACGGTCATTTGTTTTAACTATATGAAACCTTCAGATCGTATCGGTAATCGGAGACTTTGTATTGAATAGTTGCTCATTGCAGCCGCTGAAATAATGTCCGCTGGTTTAAGTTTTCGATACTCTTTGCGTTTTGTTCTAAGCATTAAAATTAGACATACGCTTTTGCTTATAAACATAAGGGTAGATAAGCAATAATTCTGGGCAAAGAACCACCATGATAAGATTTTGGATCTCTTTTAGGTCTATGCTTGGCATTCCAATCATAACAGGATTATATTTAGCTATACATTATTCATCTCATGTTGATTTAGCCTTCTCTAGAGTTGCACATATTTGTCGAGACGTAAACTGTGGATGATTATTACGAACCCTTTATGTATTTTTCATTTGTGTTTATCTCCTACCTTACAGCCGGGAACTGAACCCGATTTGGGGACCAGCATGTTAATCACAGGCTGCCCTATGTATAGGGAATTGAAATTATGTAATTTCGCATGTCTCCTTTTAAGGAGTATATGATGTAATATTGGCTCGATTATACACTTCTAAATTTTAACAATTGACTATTGTCATAGCGTCCTATACAACAGTAACAACCGAATGGCTTCGGTGTGCTTGATTTCTGGCTTCTGAGGTAAGATTTCTTTAGTTACTACTCTCCGTAAGGTAATTTCACTGAAAGCGAATAAAGATACATTAGTAAATTGTGTTATTGGTTATGTTTCACTGGGATGCAACAATAATTCAGTTAGAAGACAGTTCAACAATTTAGCAGCTCACAATTTCTTTCCTTAGTTAAAGCTCCCGATATAATCGTAGACAAGAAAGAGATACAAAAATTATTGCAGAGCTACGAAAGTTATGAGAAAAATATCAGAACTAGCAGAAAGCAATCCTGTGTGTAAAGAATTATGGAAATTACTTTTTTGCTGAGAATGAACTTGGTATCATCTTTTTTTCAGGCGATCTAATATATGTCTTTTTTCGATTCAGTTAACAATATATGTGCAGGTAATTAAAAATTACACACTAAAAATGATTATTGCATACAGAGAAGACCTTTTGCACTTCCCGCATAAGTTTTCAGGATGAGTGTGGTGTGCAAATAGCACACTCCGTTTTGATGGCAGCACAAGGCAGATTCAACTTTCATGTAGTTAAGTAGAGCGCCGGTAGAGAGCTGCATAGCCTTCTCGAGGAAGTCAAAGTTTGTATAATCTGCTGTATGGAGGTATGGACATTGCAGGAAGTATTATAATCCGAGTGATTTTTCCACCCACAGAAATTCAATTAGGAAAAGAGTGGAACCTTTACCCTGGAACTCAAAGTAATGATTTCTATTGCTATCCACTGAGTTCTTTACCTCTGCTAGCAGTCCGGCACAATCATTAAATTGTTTAGGTTGAAAACAAATTTACACCACGATAAGATTGTACCTGAAATTAAATTTACTTTTCAGCTTATTATAACGCTCAAAAAGATGAAAATTTAACTAGACTTTTTAAAAGTTATACAAATATTCGTATGCATAAAGAAATGTAATTTATGCAAATACATTTTAAAGCAGTACACTTAAAGTAAATATAGACTATTTTAGTGCCCAATAAGTAAAATAGAAATAAATTATGATAAATTAAAAGTAACGCCCTAAAATTTGTGAAATTAAATCGGTTATATAACACAGATACAACAAATTAAATAAAAGAACACCTAGTATTATATGAAATTAAATGACACTAAACTAAAATAAACACTACTGTATAAAATGTGCGTTTTTCTATTACAGAGCTTTAAAACTATGGTGCATAAAATTATAATAGATTTAGTTTTGGACATTTAAACCAAACTTGAAAAATTGAATATCATAGTTGAGACTCAAATAAGGATTTTCTGCTCAGCATACTGGACATTCTGCAAGTGAGCTACCATGAGGGTATACAAGATATAAAAGTACCTCCATATCGGTTTAAGCAAACATTGACATAATAACCCTTTCTGTAGGGCAACTTTCCCAGGTGACTCCGTGGCGCAACGGTAGCGCGTCTGACTCCAGATCAGAAGGTTGCGTGTTCAAATCACGTCGGGGTCAAGTAACTTTTGTTGTCCAGGGAAATGAAAACCCATTTCTGTGGGAAGCTTCAGCTCAGAGAGAAGCAATTGAATCAAGAGATACGGCATAAAATAATCGTTTCGAATATCTCAGTTATCTGATACTGTAGAACCTACAGTGTAGGTGAGCGAATACTTTGGAATGAGGCTCAAATTTGTGTTAGATTTGCTTTTGTTTTTTTAAAGGAGGAAAGGACTTCTGTCTAATTTTACCTGGAGTAATTAACATTTATTCTTTATTGTATAATTTTTTTCCATTTTTACTTTCTCTACTACTCATAGTAAAGTAGAGAAAGCATTGTATTCCATCTAAAAACTCGTTATCGAGATTTCACCGGAAATACATGTTTTGAGGGCCCCTGAATAAAAAAAAAACATTTTTAGAAAAAGGTCCGTGAATGTGTCAACCTGTGAGCAGCATAATTCAAAAACGAAAAGTCGGTTAAAAACCAAAGTTGGTATTTAAGATTAACAGCTTTTAAGGATGCAACATGAATATGTTAATTTATCCACCCTAAAGAAATCGTTACATGGAAAAATTTAAAAAAATTTTTGATTTTCTTAAAATGGCTCCAACAATTTTGATTAAAATGAATACGTTTGAGATATTTTTATGATAAATGAAATGCAAACCTTGGATTTCCTGGCTAGAGTCCCTGTAGTCATATTTACTCTGGATGGCTTTTGCATAACTAGTAAGCCGTAAAAGATGACCAAATCTTACTAGGTATATAAAAATGTAGATGTTGCTAAAATACACAATTTTTGCCTGAGTAAGCCTTTTCGTAGAGTGAACCATTTCAGAGATATTCCCTGTTACTAATAATTGCTTCTCTTTGATCAGCCGTGTCAAATTTATAATATTCGAGCTTTCGACCATTTGATTCTCCATGGTCTTCATCAGGGTAAAAATCAATCGCCGCGAAAGCTTTAAGTCTTATGTTCCCTGTTATTTGCGTGAGTTTTGGAGAACTTACATTTCTGTCAAATGGAACATTGTTTTAATTTTTTATATGTTAACCGTGCAAAAAGAACGGAGTTTGAAAGCTTTAAAAGATTTGACTATCGCTCAAAGTCTACTGTATTCCCATATTTCCCTTGTATCTACAAGGAAATAAACAATAAGATAATTTCTGTAAATTTTTATCTCAACTGACATGAAGTAGATATAGGAATAAGAGTTTGTAAGAGTAATTAGTACAAGAGTAGTGAAAGTCATGTGAGTGCAACACATCAGATATTTATTGTGTAGGTATTCCTTTTGCTTTCTCCACTACGTATAATAAGTAGAAGTACTGTATTCCATCCAAAATTCGATGTCGAGATTTCACCGAAGTATAATTTTGAGTACCCCTGAATAAAAAAGGAAAGGAAAAAAAGTGTTAGAAAGAGGTCGCGCGCTCGCACTTGTGTGTCTAAACAGCATCAGTCAAAACATTAGCGTTCAAGTTTAATATCTTTCAAGGATGCGATATAAAGATTTTGAAGAAAATTCCTCCAGCTTAAACTACCCCTTACTTGGAAAAGTTCTCAAAGATTTTCTCAGAAATAGCTCTAACGATTTTGATTAAAATGTCACATTTTTAAGATATTTTTATGGCAAGTGAAATGTACATTTTGAATTTCCTGGTTATAGCTTATGTATTCCTGCTCGCTCTTGATGATTTTTGGATAATTGTTAGACCATAAGAGATAGACCAAATCTTACCATACAAAAATATAGATCTTAAAACACACAATTTATCTCCAAAAGCATTTTTGTGGACTGAATCATTACGGAGATATTCCTTGTTATTTGTGTGTGTTGCAATACTTAAACTTCTCAAATGGAAGGTCGTTGTTCACTTTTTTATCTCTTGGTCGTGCAAAGAGAAGGGAATTCCAAAACGTCAAAAGATTTTACTATCGCTCAAAGCCTACAATATTCCCATATTCCCCTTGCACTTACAAGAAAATCAGCAGTAGGATAATATCTGCAAATGTTTATCTCAACTAATATGAAGAAGATAGAGGAATAAGATTTTTGTAAGAATTGTTAGTACAAGAGCAGAGAAAGTAATATAAATGCGATACATCAGACCTTTTAGCTTTAAAATCACTTGTTGGCGTCATATTAAACAGTTGTTTATGTTATAATGGACTAATCTGTGACAGGTATCAGCTAAAAGGGATCTGATTTATATTTATCGACAGTTCCTTATCACCTTCTGTAAAAAGGTAGAATCTTCTTCCTTTAAATTTTATACAGTATACAACGCAGGGAGACACCTCGCGACCTAGAGCCTACATAGATCTATTGTAGGTCCCCCAGGTGGAAGGGATGAAGTGAATGAACCACAGGAGACTATAGACCGCACGCGCAAACTGACCATAAAGAAGATCTGAGGTTCCTAACAATTCAAGGCTCGAAGATCCGTCCCAGTGCCAAACTATCGATTCTCGTATGTTTAATCAAATAACAATTAGTCCGAGTTTAGAAAAACTAAAAATGGCGGACACGAGTGAAAGTGATATGCAATTTATATCTCCGGAAATTTCCTTGAAGATATGCGATGTCACGAATAACTTATTGCCATATAAATCAAGAAACGTGGAGTTGCACAATTCATGCATAGGAGAAAATCAAAATGCATAACCTCGTTTTCAATGTATTGCTGGTGTTTAAATGCGCAACTATAAATTCTCGTATGTACAGTGAAACAGCAACAACACATTTAAAATGTCGGACACCAGTAAAAGTCACATGTGTCGTAAAAGATTAAAGACATTTTGTAAATGCCTTAATGTTGCAGGCATGGTCGATCACATTTAGCATATTATGCTCTCGCAGCAATAATATGCTAAAAATGTAGTGAATTTAATCATAGTATTATCTACAGTGCTCTAAGACATGTTCATAGAACATGTGCAAATGTGTCTCGTTCAAAAAACGAGTGTTAGAGGTAAGAATGTTATGCGGCTTCTAACACAATCCCACCTTGACAAGTCAAGACGTACCCAATCTCCCATGGCTATCGGGAACCACTGCCCTGCGAGACCAACCCAATCCGAACTCCATACGGGAGGAGCTCGGTGTTCGGCCCAACATACTTCTAGTAGCGTCAGAACCGAATGCTAGGGGTGCACAGCGCTCGCACCACAGCGTCTGAAAGGGTCAGAGTCCCCCCCCCCCCCTTCGAGAAATATTATACGGCATACCGTATTACAGGAAATTTGTGGTAGAGAGGCTTTACAGGATCGTATTGTGGCGTTTTGCCGTTTAAAGGGCTTTAAAATTGTGATAATTGTAATAGATTTACTTTTGGATATTTGAATCAAACTCGAAAAATTTGATATCACAGTTGAGACCTTCCGCTCCACTACCAATGAGCTACCAGCAGGGTATACGAAGAATGAAAGTAACTTCATATCAGTTGAAGCTAATTGATAAAATATTGCTATTTAGTAAGCGAGTTTCACAAGTGACTCCGTGGCGCAACGGTAGCGCGTCTGACTCCAGATCAGAAGGTTGCGTGTTCAAATCACGTCGGGGTCAAGTAACTTTTGTTGTTCAGGGAAATGAAAACCTCTGTCTCTGGGAAGCTTCTGCTCAGAGAGAAGCAATTGAATCAAGAGATGCAATATAGAATAATCGTGTGGAATATATCAAGCAAAACATAGTTATCTGATACTGTAAGAGAACGAAGGCTTAGGAAAGAGGTTCAAGTTCGTGCTAGGTTTGGTTTTTTCAAGGAGGAAAAGCGTTTTGACTAATTTTACCTTGATTAGTTAACATTTATTCTTTATTTTAGAATTTTGTTCCATTTTTGTTGTGTAGGTATTCCTTTTGCTTTCACTACCACTCATAATAAGTAGGGGAAGTACTGTATTCGACCCAAAATTACCATGTCGAGATTTCACTGAAATATATTTTTGAGGTCCCCTGAATAAATAAAAAAAGCAGTTTTAGAAAGAGTTCGCGCGCACGTGTGTGTGTGTCTGTGAGCAGAATAACTCAAAAACGAAAAGTCAATTAGAAACCAAAGTTAGTATCCTAGTTTAATATCTTTCAAGGATGTGACGCAAAGACTTTGAAGAAACTTCCTCTATCTTAAACTACCCTTTACTTGGAAACTTTTTGGAAAATAGATTTTCTCAGAAGTGGCTCCAACGATTTTGATTAAAATGCCACACGTTTAATATATTTTTATCACAAATGAAATGTACAGATATTTTGAATTTTCTGGTTATAGCCTATGTTTTTCTGTTTGTTCTTGATGACTTCTGCATAAGTGGTAAATCGTAAGAAATGGACCAAATCTTACTATGCAAAAAATGTAAATCTTAAAACACACTATTTATGTCCAAATGCATTTTTGTGGAATGAATCATTTCGGAGATGTTCCTTGTTATTTGTGTGTTGCAATACTTAAACTTTTCTCAAATGGAAGGTCGTTATTCACATTTTATCCCTTGGTCACGCAAATAGAAAGGAATTTCAAATTTTTAAAAGCTTTGACTATCGCTCATAGCCTACTGTATTCCCATATTCCCCTTAAACTACAAGAAAACAAGCAATATGGTAGAGGAATGAGAGAATATAATGGTATATTGGCAATCCGCTGGCAGTTGACTCCGTGGCGCAACGGTAGCGCGTCTGACTCCAGATCAGAAGGTTGCGTGTTCAAATCACGTCGGGGTCACATAACTTTTGTTCACGGAAATTAAAACCTCTGTCTCTAGGAAGCTTCAGCTCAGAGAGAAGCAATTGAATCAAGAGATACAGCATAGAATAAACATGTTGAATATATCAAGCAAAGCATAGTTATCTGATAATGTAAGAGAACAAATGCTTAGGGAACAGATGCAACTTTATGCTAGATTTTCTTTTCTTTTCTTTCTTTTTTCTTTTTTAATTTATTTTTAAAGGAGGAAAGACGTTCTATCTAATTTTACCTGGATTATTAACATTTATTCTTTATTTTAGAATTATGTTCTATTTTTATTGAGTAGGTATATTCCCTTTTGCTTTCTCTACTGCGTATCATAAGTAGGGGAAGTACTGTATTCGTCCCAAAATTTCTATATCGAGATTTCACCAAAATATATTTTGGAGACCCCCTGAATAAAAACAAAACAAAGAAAAAGAAAAACAAAAGCAGTTTTAGAGAGATGTCGCGCGCGCACTTATGGGTTTCCGTGAACAGCGTAAGTCAAAAACCAAAAGTCGATTAAAAACAAGGATCAGTATTCAAGTTTAATATCTTTCAATGATGCGACTCAAAACTTTTGAAGAAAATTCCTTCACCTTAAACCACCCCTTACTTGGAAAGTTTTAAAAAATTCGATTTTCTCAGAAATGGCTCGAAAGATTTTTATTAAAATGCCATATGTTTAAGATACGTTTATGGCAAATGAAATTTCTGTTTTGAATTTTCTGGTTATAGCCTATGTATTCCTATTTACCCTTGATGACTTTTGCATAACTGGTAAATTGTAAGAGATAGAACAAACCTCACCATACAAAAAAACGTAGATCTTAAAACACACAATTTATGTCCAAATCCTGAAGAAGGCTATGGAGTCTGGAAAGGGCGAAAACTCGACGTTCATAAATCTGACACGGCTGATCATCCTTGAAGCCTTGATGAATAATGATCGCCGTGAAAGTTTCAAATCTTACATTATGTCCAAATGCATTTTTATGTGTAATGAATCATTCCTTATTATTTGTGTGACTTGTAACACTAAACCATTCTCAAATGGGAGGTCGTTATTCACTTTTTTATCTCTTGGCCGTGCAAAGAGAAGGGAATTGCAAAACTAAAATTTTGACTATCGTTCAAAGCCCACATGCATTTCCCCTTGCACTTACAAGAAAATCATCAGTAAGATAATTTCTGCAAATGTTTATCTCAACTAAAGTGAAGAAGATAGATGAATAAGCGTTTGTAAGAATTGTTAGTGCAAGAGCAGAAAAAGATATGTGAGTGCAACACATCAGATTTTTTAGCTTTAAAACCACTTGTTGGCGTCATATTGAACCGTTATTTATGTTACAATGGACTATTTGTGACAGGTATCAGCTAAAAGGGATCTGATTCCTGGGTATTTATCGACAGTTCATTATCACTTTCTGTAAAAAAAGTAGAACCTTCTTTCTTTAAATGTTACAGATTATACAACGCAGGGAACTACCACACGGCCTGCAACCTAAATAGATCTATTGTGGCTGACGCCCCCCAGGGGAAAGGGATGAAGTGAATGAACCACACGAGACTATGGACCGCAGGTAGACTGATCATAAAGGAGATTGGAGGTCCCTAGCAGTTCCAGGCTCGAAGACCCTCCCATTGCTGGAACTACTCAGAGAGATTGCGAACGACCCATTGACCAAGCAGCCCTCTACCGTCAACAGGGAGTACACTTTCTTTTGAGCAAGCATCCGCGTTATCTGTCAGGCACGGCCATATGCCATGAAACCTGGATAGACATCTGAAAGAAGAGACGAAATTAAAGGGAATGATGGAAAGGAAATCATTGTCGATAACAAACCGCACACAAATGAACTTTGGCTGTTAAGCAGTAAAAATAGAATAATTTAGATTGCTTGGTGTATAAAATATGTGTACCTGTTCATAACGGCACTGCTATCCACCAATCAAGATGCACCTGTTCATAACAATGCTGATATCCAAAAATAAAGGATGCACCTGTTCGTAACGATACTTGTTATTCACTAATCAAAGATGCACCTGTTCATAACGACACTACTATCCACCAATCTAAGTTGCATCTGTTCATAACAATACTGCTACCAACCAATCAAAAGTTCAGCATATAGCAATTAATACTTTGCCGTCTGCGCACACTCTCACGCAACTGAATGCGAAACTATTGATTCTCGTATGTTTAATCAAATAACAATTAGTTCAGGTTTAGAAAAACTAAAAATGTCGAAGACGTTGAAAACGATATATAATTGCATCGCCGGAAACTTTCTCAAGGTCATGCGATGTCAAGAATAACTTATTGCTACAGAAATCAATAAAGGTGTATTAAAAATATCTAGGTATAGGAGAAAATCAAAATGCATAACCTCATTTTCAGAAAATGTATGGCTAGTGTTTGAATGCGCAACTATAGACTCTTATATGCACAATCGAATACCAAGTACATGATTAAAATGTCGGGCACCAGTGACAATCACATGTGGCGTTGAATATGAAAAACATGTTGAACTCTTGGGAACTGCTGATAAACTGTGTCCACTATACCCGGGTCCTAAAAAGGTTACACAGGGGACGGAAGTGGATACGCCACCTACGCTCGTTAGCCCATCCGGGAAGACTACCGAAAACCTCGATCGGGCCTCCAGATGTCTAGCTTACCGGCTACTAACTCTGGAGGTAAGTTCCAGAGAACATTGAGGGGCCTCACAATTCCACCTTGACAAAAATAAGGATTTTCCGCTCCACATACTGCCAGCTACCAACAGGGTACACAAAGTATGAAAGTACCGTCATATCAGTTTAAGCTAACAGTAACACATATAATGCGAGCGGGGTACATAGGTGACTCCGTGGCGCAACGGTAGCGCGTCTGACTCCAGATCAGAAGGTTGCGTGTTCAAATCACGTCGGGGTCAAATAAATTTTGTTGTTCAGGGAACTGAAACCTCTGTCAGTGGGAGATACAGCATAGAATAATCGTGTTGAATATATCAAGCAAAGCACAGTTATCTGATACTGTAAGTGAACGAATGCTTAGGAAAGAGATTCAAGTTTGTGTCAGGTTTGGTTTTTTTAAGGAGGAAAGGCCTTTTGACTGATTTTACCGGGATTAATTAACATTTATTCTTTATTTTAGAATTTTGTTCAATGTTTGTTGTATAGGTATTCCTTTGGGTTTCTCTATTGTCTATAATAAGTAGAGGAAGTGCTGTATTCGACCCAAAATTTTGATGTCGAGATTTCACCGAAATATACTTTTGAGGTCCCCTTAATAAATAAATTTAAAAAAAAAGTTATAGAAGGATCGCGCGCGCACGTGTGTGTCTGTGAGCAGCATAACTCAAAAACAAAAAGTCGATTGAAAACCAAAGTTAGTATTCAAGTTTAATATCTTCCAAGGATGCGACGCAAAGACTTTGAAGAAACTTCCTCCGGCTTAAACTACCGCTTACTTGGAAAATTTTTCGAAAACTTGATTTTCTTAGAAATGGCTGTAATGATTTTGATTAAAATGCCATACGTTTAAGATATTTTTATGGCAAATGAAGTTCATGTTTTGAATGTTTTAGTTATAGCCTATGTATTCCTGTTTGCCCTTGATGACCTTTGCCTAACTAGTAAACTGTAAGAGATAGACCAAGTCTTACTGTACAAAAGCATAGATCTCGTTAAAAAACAAAATTTATGCTTAAAGGCATTTTTGTGGAATGAATCATTTCGGAGATATTCCTTGTTATTTGTGTATTTTGCAACACTTAAACTTTTAACAAATAGAGGGTCGTTATTCACTTTTTTATCTTTTGACCGTGCAAAGAGAAGGGAATTCCAAAACTTTAAATGATTTCACTATCGCTGAAAGCCTACTGCATTTCTATATTCCCCTTACACTTATAACAAAATCAGTAATAAGGTAATTTCTACAAATGTTTATCTCAACTGACATGAAGAAGATAGAGGAATAAAGATTTTCTAAGAATTGTTAGTACTAGAGCAGGTAAAGTAATGTGAGTGCAACACATCAGATTTTTAGCTTTAAAACGACTTGTTGGCGTCATATTGAACCGTTGTTTATGTCATGATGGACTAATTTGTGACAGGTATCAGCTAAAAGGGATCTGATTCGTGAGTATTTATTGACAGCTCATTGTCACTTTCTGTTAAAAAAGTGTAACTTTCTTTCTTTAAATTTTATAGGTTATACAACGCAGGGAAGCACCTCGCGGTCTGCAACCTACATAGATCTTTTGTGGCTAACGTCCCCCAGGAGGAAGGGATGAAGTGAATGAACTATAGGAGGCCATATACCGCAGGCAGACTGACCATAAAGCAGATCGGAGGTTCCTAACAGTTTCAGGCAAGAAGACATGTCCCACTCCTGGAACTACTCAGAGAGACGAACGACTCGTTGATCAAACAATCCTTTGAACAAGCATCCGCACCATCTGTCCGGTACGGCCATATGCCACGAAACCTGCATAGACATCTGAAAGAAACGGAGAAGAAACGAAGGCGAAATGATGAAAAGGTACTCATGGCCGAAGAAAAACCACACAGCAATTATTCCGTACCGACCAGGGAAAACAACGAAAATGTCAAGACCAAAGTTTGCGCCGACAGGAATCTAATCTGGGACCTCCCGAAAGCGAGTGTCACATGTTACCGCAGAGCTATCTCACTCAGTTTCTTTAATTCTTAATCGTTAAAGTTTATTTGTAGATAAACTTTAGCGATTTGTCCTCGCACAATCCTAAGCAACAATTGGACTACAAAGAATATGTAGTAATAAGATTGCAATAAGCTTTTGCTGTTAAGTAGTAAAAATAGAATGATTCAGATTGCTTTGTTGTAATAAATATGTGCACCTGTTAATAGCGGCACTGCTATCCACCAATCAAAGCTGCACCTGTTCAGAACGATACTGCTATCCACCAATCAATGATGCACCTGCTCATAACAACACTGCTATCCACCAATCAAAGATGCACCTGTTAATAACAATACTGCTATCCACTAATCAAAGGTGTACCTGTTCATAACCGTACTATTATTCACCAATCAAAACTGTTCCCGTTCATAACAATGCTGCTATTCATCTATCAAAGGTGCATCTGTTCATAACAATGTTACAAACCAATCAAAAGTTTCCATCACTGGGTGGGAGTCTGCGCACACTCCTACGCAGCTGAAAGCGAAACTATCGATTCTCGTATGTTTAATGAAATAAAAACTAAATAACTAGAAGTGTCGGACACGAGTGAAAGACAAATAACTTATTGACACAGAAATCAAGAAACGTATATTAAAGGAATCTATGCACAATTCATGCACTAGAGAATATCAAAACGCTTAATCTCATTTTCACAAAATGTAATGCTAGTGTTTAAATGCCCAACTACCGATTGTCGTATGTACAATCGAATAACAAATGGCAAGCACATGCAGCGTGAATATTAAAAACATTTTATAAATGTTTAAATGCTAGACACATGGTCGATCATAAATAGTCTACGAAACTTGTGTATAATGGCAGTTAAGGTGCTTGTTTGAATATTATGAAACGACAGATACTGCTACCATTATGCTCTCGCCGCCTAATATGTTAATATGTAGTGAATTTGATTTGATTATAGTATTATCTGCAGTAGTCTAAAACATGTTCAGGCAACATGAGCAAATGTGTCTCGTTCAAAAAGCGGTTGTTAGAGGAAAGAATATTTGCGTTTTTTAGGGGGGGGGGGGGGGTTACTACCAGAGAGCCAAACTTCTCCCCTCTAAAACCAGGGAAGGCGGCAACCGAGTCCCACTCCTTCCATGGGGTTTTCCATTAGGCCAATAACTGGTTTCGTAAAACGGCCCTCTTGCTCTTACACAGGGGATGGAAGTAGAAACGCCACTTACGCGCGTCAACCTATCCGGTAAGACTGCCAATAACCACGATCGGGCCGCTGGAAGTCTAGCTTAGCGGCTACTAGCTCTGTAGGCTAGTGATTTGGGAACATTGAGTCCTCTCCCAAACCCCTTTGACAAGTCAAGACGTACCCATTCTTCTATGAGTATCGGGAAGCACTGCCCTGCCGAGACCAACCCAATCCATACAGCTCCCATATGTGAGTGGCTCGGTGTTCATCCCGACATACTTCTAGTAACGCCAGAAGTACCAAAAGTCCTAGGGATACGCAGCGCTTGCACCACAGTAGCTGATGGGGTCGGTACCCCTCCCCTATGGGAAATATGCGATATACTGCATTATAGGACATTTGTGGTAGAGATAGTTATAGGATCGTACTATGGCGTTTCGCCGTTTAAAAAGCTTTAAAACTGTGATAATGGTAATAGATTTAATTTTGAAAATTTGAATCAAACTTGAAAAATTTAGTACTGGTAGCACGGTTGAGACTCAAATAAGGGATTTCCGCTTCACATACTAAGGATGAACTACCAACAAGGTATAGGAGATATGAAAATACCTTCATATCAGTTTAAGGTAGCATTGCATAATGGTATTTTGTGACCCAGATTTGCAGCTGACTCCGTGGCGCAACGGTAGCGCGTCTGACTCCAGATCAGAAGGTTGCGTGTTCAAATCACGTCGGGGTCAAATAACTTTTGTTGTTCAGGGAAATGATAGCCCCTGTCTCTGGGAAGCTTCAGTTCAGAAAGAAGCAATTAACTCAAGTGTTGTAGCACAAAATAATTGCTTTAAGTACCTCAAGCGTTACTTATCTGATAACATAGTAGTTTCTGTCAGGTATCAGCTAGGGTGAACCCTAGTGAGTTTTTAACCAAAAATGGTAAGGAAAATCGAAATTTGTATTCTGTTATAAGATCATGACCAAGCCTTTCCCGGCACCATTATGTAATTACCTATTTTTCATGCGCGGCCTTTTTTAAAGTGCTACACAGGCGCTGCATAGGTTAAGCCCACTTATTGAAGCTACAGAAGAAACATAGCTCAGTTTTTCGGAATGAAGACGCAACTAGTGATTATCGGATGTATAATCGAACAACAAGTACATGATTAAAATGTCGGACGCCAGAAACAATAACATGCAGCGTAGAATAATATAAAAACATTTTATAAAACCGGTGTCCCATAATCCAACCTTTTTATCAAACTTCTTGTATCCAATGAACTGCACACAAAAGAAACAGAGTCTGTCACACTATGATCAACTTTGGCCCAATACAAATAACAGTTCACATAGCAAGCGTGAAAAATAAACATGACGGAAGCAAATATTAATTTAGCGATTGCTATATTAAGTACAGATTTGGGATATATTTCCACCAGTCTGAGTAGGAAGAAAAGATGTATTAGAAGTAAAAGACTGGTAGATACGGTTATGCTTACAAAGAAGAGAACAGGGCGCGTACCGAGGTACTTGTACATTGGGTCTACTACAAAACAAATTGAGTTTACAGGAGCCAGAAAATTATCGCAATGTTCTGCGAATCGGCGAAGATTTATTTCTCAACCTTTTACATCGTGTAGAAGGCAAAATTACATACCGTACACAGATATGAGACAACCTATTACATTTGTCCAATATGACACAATGTTGGGAGGACGTAAACTTTTTAAAAAAAAAAAAAAAAAAAAAAAAACCTATTACAGCGCAAAAGAGATAAGGAACAATTGTAATGGTTTTAATATTACTCGTAGTATGCTGGACAGCAGATTTCAACTCATTTCATAACAAAATTTAAACACACTGTTAACTAGATTTCTTATTATTTATTAAATATAGCTATGTAATGACCACCTCAATAATATAGGTTAATGGTCACGAATAATCATTAATGAATCTTCCAGAAAAAATTAAAGGTTTTATTAATATACATCACATTAAAGAGCCACGAGCCGTGCATACAAAACAGCTGACTACAAGTTGCCTGTGAAAGTCCGCCATATTCTTACGTTGCTGACGCTGATTGGCTATTTTGAACTTGTTAGATGAAACAATTAGGCGGAAGTGCAACTCAATCGTATTGTATACAAAGAGGGTGGATACACAAAATAGGATAGAAATTGTATGCAACAAAATTATATCCAACTCTCTGTGTCTCAAGATGCACTTTTGTTGTAGATGTTTCGGGATGGAATCAAACCAGTTTTAAGAAGGATAGACACTTTATTTTTGTCTAGTACAAACGAATTAGTTTTGTTACAAGGGCGGCCATTTTATGTAACAAACTCTGTGTACATTTTATCAGCAACCAACAAAACAAAAGAAAAACTGAAAGTTACAGTAATATCTTACCAACTGCTACCAAAAGTCGCTAAACTATTTGCATTCACCAACAGTAGACAAGGCTTTGGACCAATCGGCATAAATGTTTTGAATTTAGTCACATTCTCGAGCATAAATACTCGTATGAATCTTGAGTATAATGGCAATTCAGATGCGTGATGTACTAATAATGATAAGATAATGTAAGTACTAATACGTAGTAAAGGTAATTATATTCTGTTACCTGTAGTGCTATAAAACATGTTCAGCCAGTATGGGCAATGTGTCCCGTTCAAAAAGCGTTTGTTAAGGGAAAGAATATTATTTCAATCAACGTAAAGGAAGTTTGTGGTAGACAGACATTACCGGATCGTATTGTGGCTACATATGTGAGAGCATAGATGTTCATAAAAAAACACAAGCTGGCAGACCGCAATCAGGAAATGCGTATCTGTTAAGAGAACTAATGGAATAACACTGTGCGGTGCGATACGGTAATATTTCTGCACCACAAACTTCCTATAGTGCTATAGCAACTTCACTTGTATCAACCGTCTTTGTGGAGCACTAAGAGGTGTGCAGTTAAATGCACAAACACGTTATAATTGTAAATTATGCAACGAGAGCATAATGACAGCAATTAAGATGCGAGTATATTTTATGAAACGAGCGGTAGCGATTTTAATCTTATCTTATATATTTAAACGAGCAATTCTTGTATATATATTTTATGAAACTTGCGGTAGCGATTTTAATCTTATCTTATATATTTAAACGAGCAATTCTTGTATATATGTATATATATATTTATTCCGCGCAACTTGGAAACGGCTCTAACGATTTCCATCAAATTTTGTATTCAGATAGGGTTTTGCTTTTTAAGTTCATCTATGTAGGTGTGATTCCCGTAAAAATGCGATTTTACATAAAAAATAACATTTTTTATTCCCGCTTCCACAGAGCAATTCTTGTATATAGGTATATTCCCGGTATTTCAGAAACGGCTCTAAAGGATTGGTTAAATTTTTGTATACATGCATATTACTTTCATAGTGTTTACTCTACTCACTTTTAGGTAACACATTCACATCTCTTTCTCTACCCACTCCTCTATAAACAATTTCCCATAAAAAAACCTTATTTTACACCAAAGAACATTTTTATCTCCGCTTTTATAATAAGTCATACCATGTTCTGTGTGTTTGAAATAGAAATACTGTTACATTCACACTGTTTTCTCTTCTCACTTTTAAGTAACACAATTCACAGTGGTTTCTCTACTCGCTCTTCCACAAAGAAATACAACTTTCTGTATGTATGAAGTAGAGATGCTGCATATACACTCACAGTGGTTTCTCTACTTACTTTTAGGTAACACATTCACATCACTTTCTCTACTCACTCTTCTATAAACAATTTTCCATAGAAAACGTGATTTTACACCAAAAATTTTTTTATCCCCACTTTTAAATTAAGTAACACAATTTTCTGTATGTTTGAAACAGAAATGCTACATATATTCATACTGTTTTCTCTTCTCACTTTTAGGTAACACATTCACATCTTTCACATCTCTTTCTCTACTCACTCTTCTATAAACAATTTTCCATAAAAGCCCTGATTGTACACAAAAAAGTTTTTATCCTGACTTTTAAAATAAGTCATATCATGTTCTGTATGTTTGAAATAGAAATACTATTACATTCACACTGTTTTCCCCTCTCAATTTTAGGTAACACATTCACATCTCTTTCTCTGCTCACTCTTCTACAAATGTGATACAATTTTTTGAATGTCTGAAATAGAAATGCGCATATTACATTCACTGTGGTTTCTCTACTTACTTTTAGGTAACACATTCACGTCTTTCTCTGCTCACTTTTCTTTAAACAATTCATATCATATCACCGCGAAATTCGGCACGTATAGGTATTTTTCCTTGAAGAAAGTTTTTATAACAGTTTTACTACACAATATATTACTTTCAAATGGCTTTCTATTTGCTTTTCTTTTATGTAGCACATTCATATATTCCCTGTTTTCCCTTCAACATACAATTCATATAATTTTCTATGATTGAAATATAGATGCAACGTATTACAAAAAAAAAAAAAAAAAAAAAAAAAAAAAAAAAAAAAAAAAAAAAAAAAAAATTCACAACAACAGAGGCGAAAATCGACGAGCGAAGCTCGATCACCCAGGTACTATATTTAAACGAGCAGTTCTTGTATATATCGATATTTATATTTATATTCCGCGCAACTTAGAAACGGCTCTAACGATTTCGATCAAATTGTGTATTCAGACAGGGTTTTGCTTATTAAGTTTATCTATATAGGTGTCATTCCTGAAAAAACGCGATTTTATGTGTAACAGTCACAATTACTCTAAACCTTATTTTGGCCGTAATTTCTCTGTTAATGAGCCAATTTCAACAAACAACCCCGGAAAGGTCTTGTCAAGAGCTTTCAGAAATCTTAAAGAAAGTTTACTTAGCTATCTTAGTCTACGCGTAACAGTCACAATTAATCGAAACATTATTTTGGCCATAATGTCTATGTTAATGGGCCAATTTCAACAAACAAGCCAGGATATTAAAGGTCTCGTCACGGAAACGGCCCCAACAATTAGGATGAACATTTATATTTAGTTAACATTTTACTTTTCAAGTTTATCTAATTAAGTATATAACGCCCCCACAAAAAAAACACGATTAAAAAAAAAAAAAAAAAAGAAAAGAAAAGAAAAGAAATGCCGAGCGAAGCTCGGTTGCCCAGGTGCTGATATTTGTACGAATATTTTAATCGCCATTATACTCAAGTTTCATACGGCTGTTAATGCTCGACCATGAGTCAAATTTAAATCATTTGTAAAATGTGTTTAATATTCTATGCTGCATGTTACTGTCATGGTGTCCGACATTTTAATCATGCATTCTTATTCTATTGTACATTGGGTAGTTGCGCCTTCAACTGCCCACCTATTGATTTTATGTTGGCGTTAGAGACAATTATGATGATATTCACAAAAGTTTAAGGCAGGAAGAGGCTTTTTTCCTGGTATGCGGGTGTAACAACAGAACAAAGTAATTTCTAACGATTATGGGCTCAGGAGTGTCGTAATACTCGTTCTTTAGAAATTATGTAAGCAGACGTGCCTAAACAGCCAGACCCAAGACTATAGCAGCACCTCGAGCGAGCGTGCTTTATCTGGAGTCTACCATTCTTACCACAGTGGAATGTATTTTTACTTGTATTGAGAAATCGACTTCAGTAATATATCTTAAGTTCAAGAAATATAACAGTAAACCAAAATACATACCTAACAGAAGATTTGGTAAAAAACCATCTAATATGGGTTAAAAATTATTATGTGAATTTTTTGTGAAATGTCGCATTACTAATGGGAAGGGTAGCAACTCAAATGTTTCTCTTTTAAAGGAGCATTAAACTATTTCAATAGTGCATATAGGTGATGCACGTTACAATTCAAGCAATACACATGGAAATGCTATTATATAGGCTTGTATTGTTATAAATAAAAAAAGAACAACACAACAAACTCATCAAGAATCTGACCGTGCTATACCAGTAAACCCTCAGGAATAGATGCAATTTAGCGACTTTTGTGGAAATAGAGCCATGGTATTCCTGCATGTAAGTTAAAATATCGGAGGAGGATCTCAATAATTGGTGTATGTGTGCATACAACGCAACGAAAGCTTGCCAACGAGAGCTACACGAAACTTCGGTACTACTCGGATAAAGTCGGGTTACTCTATTCAAAGCCACATGACACTTCCGCTCCGCACATTTTACCTGGCGCTCGCATTGGCCATTCCCCTTTACGCATTCACTGAGACATGCACACCTCGAGAACATTTTTACATACCGGAGTCTGTAATTTGGATACTGTGGCCGTGCAAACAGGTGTAACGGCACGTTTACGAATAAATATAATCTTCTGCACATCCTGCAAACTAGCAAGCTTTCATTGCGCCGGCGCTACCATTTTTTTCATTGCTTCTGGATTGTGGCCATATTGCATTGGGGTACGTTGTAGAACTCGATCGGAAAAAGGTAAAATGTATAGCCTCATGAGTCTCATCTGGGTGATGACTAGGGCTAGGAAGTTCATGCATTTGCATGTTTTTTCATAGAGGTTAAAAATGTATGCTTTTACATTATGTGCACGAATTACGGAATTTTCAGTTATTTGGACATGATTTTATGATGCATATAACCGCATATTTTCTTGATTTTTTATAAATGCATATTATTTCAATACTATAGCCCCTATATTGCATATTTTAATGATTTTTATGGCTTTTTATTACTTTTTTCTATCTTGATATTTTTCATATTGGCAGTACTGCACACGTATGATGCAATTCACGAAGATTTCAATATTATTGCCCCTATATTGCATATTTTAATGTTTTTTATGCTTTTCTTTATTTTTTCATCTGTATAATATTTTTCATATTGGTAGCATTTCTGAGACAATGGTTCTTTCCCATTGGTAGATAGATTTGTGTCCAGTACGAAGATAATTTTTGTTAAATCTCCTAAAAGAGTAGATCAACAGCACCTAATATCCGACTTCCTCCTGCACCAGTGTTAACTCGATGGGGAACATGGATCGATGCAGTTTTATATTATGCTGAGCACATAGAAATAGTCGAAGAGGTTATTAATTCATTGGACTCGAAAGATGCTTCATCAATAGAAACTGTGCAAAATATTCTGTCAGGTACTAGGTTAAAAGAGGATCTTGGTTTCATATCTGCCCATTTTTCTTTCTTACCAACAGCCATAACGGCATTGGAAGTTGTAGGATCTCCTTTGCATGAATCACTTACTGTCTTTGAAAAAACAATATGTGATCTAAGTTCGGTTCCTACAGTTGAACATTTCTGCAAAGTGTTGGTTGTGAACTGCAATTTAGCAGTTAATACTAGCAGCGGGACCACTCCTGCTTCAACCTCTAAGGAATAAGGTAACTTTATTTATTATTTATACTAACTCGTCTTGTCTACTGCAAAGGACATTAATTGTTTTAATTAAATAGTGCATATTTCTTGGCATATTTTTAAGTTTTTAAGAGCATATTTGCATGCATATTTCAGGCATGAACTTCCGAGCCCTAATGATGACAGTTGAAACTTGGAAGAGCTTCGTGCCCGCGGGAACGAAGTTCGGCGTTGTATATTCGAGCGATCATTGTATAAATAGTCGGCCAATAAAGAACGTAGATAGCGCGATCTTTTCCGTACAAAGAAAGTCTGTGGCTATTGATCATGTTTTGAATGTTTTTACTTACCAAGAAAATATGTGTATCCTTAGATAATGTAAATCATATGGATGTGTATGGCTGAAATGTGGGCACTGCAGGTAGCGTAGAGATAGTCGTCGGTTGCACGCTGCAAAATACCGGAACAACAAAATTAAAGTGCGTAAGAGTATTTTTCATTGATTTTACGAGATTGTGATGGTAGACTTCACATCTCAACGGCTTTCATTTCTTTTTTCTTCTGTTTTTGCCGTGATTTAAATTTCACTACATTTTGTTGTTGTAGTGTTTAACGCCCGCTTTTACTACTACGGCACCGCAGGCGGGTCACTACATTAACATTTGTATTCATTTAACTGCGTGTTTCCAGATTATCCGAAGTTTGCTTAACCTGGGCTGTCTCCGATCTCACCTAATTAGGATAAACGATTACTTGTTTCATTTATACACTAAAGCAAACGAGGGTGAAGAAAGTCATGTGAATTCAACACTAGATATTTTTGTCTAATGTTTTTAGTTTGAGGCAAGTACAGTTCGATAAACTATGGAATATGTCATACGACAATTCGTTAATGAGAGGTCAACATAGATACTGTTTGTTTCGTAAGTTTATTATGAGCTGGCTTAAATGGTACTTATACTTGCTGTTCATTTTCTGTGTGAGTTTGAGGCTACAAAACAAATTAAATATTTCTCCATTTCTTACATTTTGATCTTGCTTGATTTATTTTTTGTAAAAACACATGGTTTATGAACAACAAAAGGAATGACCCCGACGTGATTTGAACACGCAACCTTCTGATCTGGAGTCAGA
The DNA here is from genome assembly GCA_030765045.1 of Tenodera sinensis. NCBI lineage: Eukaryota > Metazoa > Arthropoda > Insecta > Mantodea > Mantidae > Tenodera > Tenodera sinensis. The sequence continues at coordinate 45,564,343 of CM060967.1, forward strand.
CGCGCTACCGTTGCGCCACGGAGTCCTGTATGAATTGAACCATATACATGTGCTGTAGTCAAAGTGAGGGGTAGGAGATTTTTTAGCGTACACGATATCGTGTTTACCGTTGATAATATTATAAACAAATTTAGTATGGGAAATATTAACCAATGAAGCCATAAGACTTGGTGACTGGTTTTCTTTATGCATGAACGGCTTAGTGCAAAAGGGATAATATTTCATCTTCACTAAGTTGTGGGAAAACGTAACAATTTGTTTAAAAAAGCTAAGGGTTGTATTTGAAAAAAGAGAGCTGTAGATATATTAGGTGTTCACTCAAAAATCTTACGCTCAACTACTTCCCTAAACGTGCTGGAATTCGCTTTTTGAACACAATATTTTCAGATATGATAAAATAATAACTACATTTTTGACACGAAATGTTTAATAGTACAAAGAACAATTTAAAATTGTTTTGTATACTACAATAGCGACTACACGTGGATCTTGATTAATCATTTTAGGCTTTCGAGAAACTTTCGACTGTCAGCTTATTTACGAGAAGTTTCTGGAGAAACCTTGTACTTTCCAGAGAACTCAGCTGCACTTCACCTCAACTACAAAAGCGAGAGAGCACGGAAGGGTTGAGTTAATTAGCAGTTCTTATGTGTTAATACATTTTACGAGTTCAGTGTTCAGAAAGTGTTTAGTGAGCGTATCGCCTAAGATAATTGTTTGTGAGACAGAGAGAAAGTAGAAAGACCGTCTAGTGCTTTTCAAGGTTAAGAGAGGGCAGAACAGCTGTAAATTGCAAGGTCACGACGAATTGTACATTGTGTTAACGATAAAACAAAGGACTATGTTATTGTGCTTCAATTTTAAAACAGAAATAAAGTAACATCAAAAGTAACTTCACTTTTCATTTCTGCAAAACTAAACCCAGAACACAGAGGCAGTCTAAATGAGGTTTTGCAAGGATAGAAAATGTAACTTTCTTAGGATTAGATTGTACAAACTAGGCACTAAAAGGAACTGATGGGTGTAGGAAGTTATATAAATGCAACACAAAATTATTTTGTAGTGCTTCTGGTTTGTAGAACCTGATAAAATGATGAAGAAAGTATTTGCTATTAAGGAATCATCCACAAACACCAGAGTAGGCAATATTTATTTAGCTACGTTTATTATTATGCTGATTTGAATTGTACTGATTTTTATTCGTTTTGTTCACGACTTTGGGGCTACAAAACAAACTAAATATTCTTCGAGTACGTACATGTCGATTGATACTTGACCCATCTTTGTGTATAAAACGTATCGTTTGCAAAAAACAGTAATGTTTCCTTCAATGTAAAAAACAACAAAAACGAATGACCCCGACGTGATTTGAACACGCAACCTTCTGATCTGGAGTCAGACGCGCTACCGTTGCGCCACGGAGTCACACATATTATCTGATGACTAAGTATGGATGCTGTATTCAAAGTGAAAGTTTTCGTGGCCTATCTCTAGAAGATACTGAAAAATACCAACTACAGTATTTATTCCAATTTTGGTTTTTCAGTTATGAATTCACTGATACCCCCCCCCCCCCTACACAAATATGCATATGGACCTTCCACTAAATATTAGTTGGTCTTTTTAACTAAGGGCAATCAAAATAAGTTGTATTTCCGGTGAATCCTCTATGTTAAATGTTTGGACGAAATGCAATACTAGGATTGCTTGATATATAAAGAAAAAACGTGAAAATCTGCACTCGGTCAACGGAAAATGCCTTACTTAAAACCATTTTGTGCCTTTGAGTTTCTGAAGGAAAGACAAGTTTGAGCTTGTTTAAACTTCCCACCTTAAACTGTCCATCCTTTTTTAATCATGCTTTTAGTCTCAAATTGCACGAGCACATTGTAATTTCTGAGGTAAAAAAAAGTATATTTGTTTCCTTTCCACTATTGAAATCTCTATTCTTTTCTGCATACATTGATGTGTAATGTATGGGTTGGTGTAAATTCTATTGTAAAAATTGTATTTTAGTAACATACTGCACCTGTCACCCCTTTTTCTGGTATTTTAGTTTTTTTTTCCCTTAAATTATTATTTTCTACATGTAGGTACCATTTTCTCCAAAACTATTGCATCGAGGAAGCTCCGATTTTATGGGCTGCAGAAACATCATACGCACTTTAAAATGAGTGGGACAGTTTTATTTATTCATTTACTAGATGGCACGGTGAACTTCGTCCCACCTAAAATTGATTTGATTGTAACTCTTCATTAGTGATTATCAGTCCTATCCACCTGCCAACTCTAATTCACTGAGACGTATTAGACCTAACGTATACGGTTTGAGTGTTGTTTGGTTATTAAATGATACTCGTTTGTAATGCAAATGAATTTAATTTCTTTTATTCTCATGAAAGATAAACGCAGTTAAAATTCAATGCAAAGATGTCTGGTAGACTGCGTTTTTGTTTTCTTTTCCTGTGTGCAAATAAACAAAGATGATGGCTTTCCGATACGGAAACACGCGACATGAGCGAAACAGGGCAACTCCAAGTTAATTCCGCAAACTTTCAACAACTGGCCTTGTGATGGCCATCGCGAAGGCCAGGCGCACGGGAAATTGCAGCCGTTTGAAATCGAATGACAAGTCTGTTGGGATCATCGGGATGCGCGGAATCCTCTCCTTTGTGCTTTCACTTGATAATCATTGCCTGGATGATTATCAAGTGAAAGCTGTTCATAAGCTTTTTCACGGTCAATCTCGTTTCACTGCATAATCGAGGTTGACTGATGTTATGCAGCACGATGATGAGTGAACGTATCTTCAATTGCAAATTGTGAAGTGGTAATCCAGGCAATTCCGGCGAATTCAAAACTTCTGTGTAATAGTTTACTACATCATTCTGTTTGATAATTGTGTCAACCGATTTGAAGGAAAACACATCTACATGTCGATCTTGTTGCAAAAACACTCACCACTCGCATGTTAGTCATCAATCGGAGTGTTTTTACATCCCGCCATAAATTTAATGATTTTAAGCATGCATTTAATTCCTCAGCTACAGTTTTTTCGATTTTTCGGTCGTTCCTTTAGGTTTTTACTAATATTCGTTTTCTCCAAACCATCTCAGCATTGAGGCGTACAAAACAAAAAAAGAAATGATTCAAAGCCGTTGAGCTATTTTGGACTTTTTGCGAGACTAACCATGGCAATTGATTTACTAAAATAAAACAATTAACGAAAACAAAATAATAGAACTGAAATCAGAAACTTTACAGTGGCCCAATTTAATCGTGTGAATCAGAATGTGTTCTCCCGATATAACGCTTATTTAGCCAAGGGTGGACGATATTTCCAGCATCTTCTATAAGGTAAGAGTGTTATATATGTTTTATGCGCGGAGTTTATGTTGGAGCGAAGCCGGCCGAGGCACACCCAATCGCGCACAAGCAAAATACCGTGCGCCCATTAGGTTTTAAATGAAGCCCAATTACAATGTCCATTATAAAGTAGATTTATATACAATTATTTCCAAATATAACTTATACACATAAAATAAGCAAAAATTATGTATAAATAAAATTTATAAAGGAAAAAGAAAAAGAGTTTTGCTATACTTTACAGACGATTTAGAAATTATAATATTATGTAATATAAAATTTGAGCTAATTTTTTAAATTATATATAAATAACAATTTTCACTATAAAATTTGAATGTTGGAAAACTAATCCACTAAGTATTTCACATATACTGTTTTTACGTTCGCTATAGGTCTAAACTCATTGTAATAGAGGGTTCTACAAATAAGTGCTCCTAAGTGAAGTTAAGCATTCCAAAATTATTTTTTCTGGGTATTAATTTGCATAAATTATGCGCTATTTTGGCTCTACAAACATACTTTTCACATACATTCTGCCCCAAGTACTGTACAATATGTAGTGCAAAAATTAGGATTATAGCTGAAATGTTTAGGTGATGTCCACATCACAATACTGACATGTTTTTTCATGTGTAGATCAGTGTGATTAATTAAGATGTGCCCTTATAAAGAACAGAATCTATCTACATGAATCAGCACTTTCAATAAATCTGATTGGAAAACTCATGAGTTTCTTTACCCATGACAAATCCACACATAGTCATTATAATTATAATGTTCACATTGTAACAAACGACGAAAAGGGCGAAGTCCGTTTACTTTTCTAGCACTTTATTTACTCTAAATCTTACTACAAATGCTCAGTTTCCTTCTCGTTACTAACACAGTTAATAGTCTACTCTACTATTACAATTCACAGTTGCTCTCTCGATAATATTACTCAGTCTTTCAATGTATTTCTCCAGTTTCACTGCCTCTTATGTCTTTACTACTAGGATACAATCACTCGACGACACACACACTCGCTGACAGGCTGGCCGATGCACTCTCGTAATTAAAACTAACTGTACACGACGATTTAAACAACTACTCTGACACCAAAAGCTAAACCCTAACTCTAAAAACACACACTCGCTAAAAACTGACTCACTGTCTGTTCTATTTATACCGGAGCCGGCGTGACATAACCTCCTTCGAGTTATTTCCACACGCAGGTGTACATGACTCATCAAAGAAGATTCTAGAGATTGTTGGACCGAGGCTAACGAGTGACACAGGCTATGCTACGAGATTATCACGTGACAGACTTGGTCTAGGGCTGTGGTCTCAGGTGAATACTGTAGCACGTGATGTGTGTTGTTTAAGTGACTGATTTTGGTCATAAATGATTTAATTTGTGCGTTCAGTGACACTACTTTAATCATCTCGTTTCGGTGTATCATAACATATAATTTGTTTGATGCTTAATTTATTGATACAGTTATTGTGAGTGTATTTTCCGCATGTGAATTTAGTGGCTCATAACGGTCACTTGCATTGTTTCTGGTGTGGATTACATGGTAATTATACGAACTATTAGTGAAATATGTAGAGTGATTGGTGCTATAGAATATTTCTTAGTGTTTTTATAAGTTATTCGTGTTTAAAGTTTAAAATTAGTGTTACTTAGTGCAACTTCATAATCTCAAAAACTTCAAAGACCTAGTTCAAAATTTTCACACTTGCGGAAAGCATCTGTCTATTGCCCAGAAAATTTGCAGCATAAAATTATTCAGGTCGAACATAAATAATGTTGAATGCTCATGTTTAAAAAGACACTCATGGATGAACTCGAAACTGTTGCTCTCTGTGTAAACAAGATTATCATCAACAATTTTGTTAAAATGTGGAATGAAAAATCAAGTGACTCTACATCCAGTTCAAGAAAAATGAAGAAGCCTAAGTGTTATGTGTAGTGTACAGGCAATAATTCATATGGAATTGAATATCATAAATCAGTCTCATTGGTGAGTACATGTTAACATTTTCATATTACCAATATGTTACTAATTGTGAGAGTAAAACAGTTCGGCAGGAAACATTAATTTAATAATAATTTAAAGAATATTAAATCATTATTATTCATGTGTCATAAATTGTAAATACAGCCCTATTATTAGTATTTTTTAGATAACTTCTTTGTATGCAATGTTTTGTCTTCAGTAGCTAATATAAAACAGCAATAAGGCAAGGCTACACAAAAAATTCCAACTTTTTTAATAATCAACCTATCACTATGAAAATTTGACCACTTAATGAGATTGAGAAACTAACATACAGATTTTCATGCTAATACATACAATACTTAATTACTTATTAAATATTTTGTGTGAAAATATTGGAAAAATTGTTTGCCATATAAAATGTCCTATGTGACAAAAGGTTTAAATTTTTAAAGTTGAATTTCTGTTTTTGACTAGCACACTATATTATAAGAAAACCCATATTCTGATTTTTTGAGAGTATTCTTTTAGCATTTGTTGTAATTTTTTTTTTTGTTATGCTATCTAAATTCTGAAAATCAAAACTTTTTCATATTTTAACATCATATGATTTTCCAAACATGAACATTTAAAGGAAAAGGGGAGTGTGAAACTCCTGGATCTAACCTGTAAGTTTCATTAAACTAAATGTAAAAGTTTGACATAGCAGACATTTTGTGTACTAAAAAATGTTGGGAAAAAAAGTTTCTCAGAGAATGAGTTTTAAAGAATGGTTGTTTAAATCTTTTTCTTCTAACCTTTGCAGGGAGCTGAAATTTTCTTCCTATATACATGTGACACTCTTTCTGCTATTTCTTCTGCTGTGCAGCAAGTTTACCATCTTTCATTATCCTGTGGGATGACTTTTTATCACATTGACCAGAAATGGCACTCCACTGAAGTATATGACTATCTCTCTGCTCACTGGTCTTTATTCCTAATTCATTTGCACTAAATCCTGACATGATTGCCTCCAGTTTTTGCATTTTCTTACAGCCCATGTTGAAATCTGCAACAGCACATGTCACGTCAAGCTCAGTTTTCTTTCTTGAAACAAAAGTTTCATTCGCACACCCATTCCATATCAGGCAGTGTAAGCATTCATTTGCCTTCTGTATTTTCCCTGCTGTACATCTTTCCAGCAGCTCATCAGAAGCTAAATGAATGTACAATAGCAGCACTTTCTTGATAACTGCTTTCGAAAGGACTGTCTTCATGTGTGTGTTGTCTTGCTTCGATGACTGTTCTCCTTTGCCAATGGCACAATTAGTATACAACATGTCCCAGTGTCAAAGTTTTCCATTTAGCTTAGTGAAACTTGCAAGTTAGGTGCATAATATTTAAATAAGAAACTTTACATTTCCCTTTTCTTATAAATGCTCATGTTTTGAAAACTGTATGTTGTTAAAGTATAAAAAAGTTACTATTTCAGAATTTTTTAAGTAACATACAAAGAAAAACACTGAACAAATGGTAAAAAAATACTCTCAAAATTATAATATGAGTTTTCTTATATTACAGTGCAGAAATTCACTATTAAAATTTAAAATCTTTTGTCACATACAACATTTTATATAGCGAGTAATTTTTACAATATTCTCACACAGAATAATTGATAACTAATGAAGTATTTGATATAGCAGCATGAAAATTGAGCTGTTAGTTTACACTAATGTTCTCATTATGTGATTAAATTTTCATAGTGATAAGGTTGAATCTTCAGTGTAGCCTTACAGGGCTTTTAAGGACCAATAACCACCTGCAGGTGTCTCTTTAAATGGTCATATGGTGGTAAAAATAATAAAAATAGCATGTCTTCTACTTCTACACGCCCTAAGTTATCAAAAAAAAAAAAAAAAAAAAAAAAAGCCAAAAACACAAAATTCCAAGATTTTAAACATTTTGACCAAATTTTTAGTGTAGCCTTGCCTTAAAAACATTGCTTAGCCTACCGTAATAAAATGCTTATGTAAATAATGTGAATATTCAGATTTAAAATGAGAGAATAATAGTAAAAAAAGTCGACGAATTCGTGAATCGATTTTTTTAAATGCTGAGTCGTTCTGAAAATAGTATCTCCATATACTTCATACAGCTAATAAGTCACCGCATTCTATATATTACAACAGAGGGATTTGCGAATTTGCTTGCATTAATATTGTGTACCATACTGCAGGCATATTTCACATGTTATGCTTTTGCTTTCCGTGTTCCTTGCTTGTGTAAGTTGTCATTGCTCTTAGTCCGAGAGGTAGGACTACCATCGTATTTTCCCTTATCGGAGAGCAGCGTGCGCCGTAGCCTGTATTTTACGCTAGCCTCGGTTGGACACTACGGTGTTAGCACGCTGTTCGATCTCATACACACAGTCGCCACGTGTCCTGTAGCCCCTGACCTCCTTTATGTTTTTTCCGGCAGCATTGTTTATTGTCACGTGCATGCAGTCGCTCGCCGTATCCAAGGTCACCCGTCACCTCTTGTATATTGTTGAACGACCCACTGTCACAATATAAACGTTTCTATCCATGTTAGATTATTCGCGACATGTTTACCCAACTGATTTCAAGGTGAGTGAGCATGCTTAGTTGCATAAAATATGCATAAACATCATTTAAATAGTTGACAGTTGCAACTAGTTCTAGTGATAAAAGTAGTAAAACTGCGACGGTCAAGTATGTCAGTCAACTAACCTACTTGCAACATGATATATTTTCAAGTACGGCTATCATTACGAAAAACACGATGTATCTGCCCAAAAAATGTATGTTTTAATGAGATCTACATTTTTACAACAGCAAAATTCTATCCCTCTTGTGATTTCACAGTTACACAAAAGTATACAAAATCCAGGCAGTATGAAGGCGACTTTTATAGGTTATTCACACGAAGTTTAATATAGTATAGGGTATACAACAGAGGGGGATATCTTGCTCTGCGACTTATGTGAGACAGCCCAGGAGAAAGTGAACGAACCACAGGAGGATGCAGGGTACAGCCACACAGACCATAGAGACGCCCGGAAGTACCGAACAGTTATTGCTTGAAAACCTCATTTTAGGTAGAGCATCTGTATTTAAGTGTTGCCCTCCGCACAGGACTCCGTGGCGCAACGGTAGCGCGTCTGACTCCAGATCAGAAGGTTGCGTGTTCAAATCACGTCGGGGTCATTTTTTTGTTGTTGTTCATTTATAGCTAAATTACTGTCATTACATTGATTTACATTCAAAGAGAGACATGGTTTCTTTGCAAACGACATGTTTTGTACATCAAGATGGGTCAAACAACAATTGACAGTTTTGTAACCTCAGAGTCGTGAAGAAAAGGAATAAAAATTATCATTTAATCAGGATCATATTAGGCTCAGCGGAATAAATACCACCTGCTGTGGTATTTACATTACATTTTGTTGAACGTTTTATCGATCTATACTTCTTTCTGAACTAGAAACACGAAAAATAATTTTATGTTGCATTTACTTGACTTCATAGATCCATCTGTTCCTTCTAGTGCATAGCTTGTAAAATATCTCACGAAAGCTAAATTTTCTATCCATGCAAGAATCACGTAGGTATAGACTGCCTTTGTGCTCTGATGTGTAGAAAGTTAGCTTCCATATCCAGAGGGCGTGGCGAACAGAATCGATAAGTGAGCAGCTATGGTTGTCTCAAGTTCCATATTGTTTCCATGTCATCGCGAGAAAAACAGAATAGCAACAGTACTTTAAAACCCCGACAAACTATTGAAATATTCCAACTTATAATAACGGATATTTTGGAAATCCACAAAAAGTTACTTGGGATATGTTGTATGTTTCAAAGAGGTATATAGTTTTTGGTAGTGAGTTTTGTATACCCCCTAGGGTTTAGCCGTTATGCAAAGTTATACAAAATCCCTTCAGAATGAAGAGGACTTCAGAGACTATTCCCCAAACATTTAAGAGATGCTTTTTGACTTGCCATTTACATATCTTAAATATATGGTATTTTAATCTAAATCGTGAAAGGTAACTTTCAGCAAATCCAATATTTCAAAAAATGTTGCATACAAACTATAGCTTTGTATAGGGGATTTTGTTGAAACTCTTCCTGTCGTATCTGTGGAGAATATGTACTAAACTTTAACACCAATTATGATATTTTTCGAATTTTGCTTTTTGAGTTATGCTGTTCACACATCAATATGTTTATAAGTTGTTTTAAAGATCTCTTGAAGATTTATTTCTCAGAAGACCAAAGTCACGACAAAACTAACAGAATGAGGGAGAAAACAGGGCAGATGTTGCAACGCTGTGTTTCACTCCACGTGGAGTTAATAACGTCTGTCATTCGTCCCTCAATTTGAAGCAGAGTATCCATATACCTCCCATGACTCCGTGGCGCAACGGTAGCGCGTCTGACTCCAGATCAGAAGGTTGCGTGTTCAAATCACGTCGGGGTCATTCATTTTGTTGTTTATTCAAAGCTAAATTGCTCTCATTGCATTAATTTGCATTCAAGGAAACATTTCGGTTTCTATACAAGTATGTCTTGTACACATTGTTGAGTCAAGCAAAAATTGAAATGTACTACTTGGCAAAACGTTGAGGCGTATTGACCTTGGCTGTCGAGCGCTACAATCGCTTCTGGTCTTGTTTATTAGAACAGTGAAATAATAGTAACTTGGCGTATAGTCAGCGATAAAACGCACATAGATGATCTCTCGCCTGCCGATATATACCTATGACGTTGCTGTCCTCAAGATATGATTGCATCTGAACAGAGTGTACATGCCCTGTCTTGGCAAGTTTGTGCGATAAGCTTTCGCAAACACCTGGGCAGTTTCATATTCTTTCCGATACGCCTCGTGGTTTTGCCAAGTAGTAGGTACTAGAGACATTTAGTTCGTTTCGTAGCCTCTGATTGTGAACAAAAGGAATAAGAAATACAATTTAAACCAGCGTAACAAACGGTACCAGTTAATTCGAATAAACATTTTTTCTTCAATTTATAGTCTATGTTTGCATTTGTATGTCGAGGCCATAACCTTTGGCACAGTTGTTGTTGATCGGCAATGATGTTCACTTTTTACTATTGTATATCTTTGGGTTTGTTTACGCTAGGATGTCTTTATAAATACTACATTCACACATATATTTACACTTTCATACACACTTCCAGTCTCTAGAAAGGACGGTGAATAATCATGGCTAAAGAAAAATACCCATCCTCGAGCAAGAATCGAGCCCGGGACCACTGGAAAATATAAACACCAGAACACAGAGGTAGTCTAAACGGGGTTCTAAGACAAATTAGCTTTCGTAAGGAAAGCTTGTACAGAGAAATTTTTATACGTATCAAATGGCGAAAAGTTGCGCTGGTTTATGGTCGAGTTTACTTTTGTATTCATAACACCATAGGGGTTTCAGGTATCTTTATGACTTCCGTACATTGCAGGAATGCGCGTCTAAGTACAGTGCTCGCTCGTATTATCAGCAGTCTCCTGTTTATCAAACCGAGACATACCTCCACCTCAATTTGTCTGACATCACTCGCGCATATCGTAGCAAGGTCATTCGCCACGTCTAAAAATATCTCTGTACAAACTATTTAGTAAGAAAAGATACGTGGAAAAGTCATGTAAATGCAACACAAGATTTTTTCTAATGTTTTTAATTTAGAAACAATTTCAGCTCAATAAAATGTGTTGTACTTCAAATCTTGATTGGGAGACCAGAATTAAACACCAAAGCAGGTACTGTTTGGTACGCTGGCTTAAATGGTACTTCCTATTCCTTTTCTTCATAACCTGAGGCTACGAAATAAACTAAATATTTTCCAATACGTATATTTGATCCTACTTGACCCATCAATGTATACAAAACATGTCATTTGCAAAGAAACCACAATGTTTCCTTGAATGCAAATTCATGTAATGAGAGCAATTTAGCTTTGTATAAATGACAAAATGAGTGACCCCGACGTGATTTGAACACGCAACCTTCTGATCTGGAGTCAGACGCGCTACCGTTGCGCCACGGAGACGCGTGAGGTATAATACTTTAAGTACGGATGCTCTGCTTCAAATTGAGCGACAGGCGGTTAGCGTACTGCTCTGTTAACATGCGATTTACTTTTGTTCGTCAAAAGCCTCTCAGACAACACACGCCGCATGCATTGTTTGTTCTCGGAAGTCGAGTTTCACATTACACCTATGAAAGTGTCACTTCAGTCAATCACGAAAGAAGCTGTTAACCTCACTGGAGTGAGACACAGTGTTGCAATATCTCCCCTGTTTTCTCGCGACATTGGTCTTCTAAGAAGTAATACACGCTTGGAGTGCGAACACTTGAAAAAATGTGGCAATGTTGCTTTTCGCGACACTGGATACCTTCATCTTTTCACCGGGCTTTGACGCGCCGCATGTTAATCATTACCAATAACACAATAATACCCTAAACCGTGTTTACCGGTGGTAATATTAAACACATAAATATGAACTATAGCATAGGAAATATTAGCCAATGAAACCGCAAATGTCGGAGAGTGCTGTTTTCCTTCTCATATACAGGATGGAAGCGAAGTGATTATATTCCTTCTGATATGTGCTTCACAGAAGCATTTACAAACAAAAAGGTCTAATGGCATTTTGTTCTTTGATCAGCCAATTTCGAAAAAAATAAATAGTGTTTTTTATCCCAATTGGATCCGTAATTCCACAAGAATGTACGAAGATAACAGTTTGCTACTTGTAAGATGCGTAGAGTACCTTATTTCTGACATAGCTTCGGTAGGACATCACATACGGTTTCAAAATAATTAATCACTTAAAAGACGTGAAGGAATACTCCAAACTGCTCTCTCACGCGTTAGATAAGTCGCCAACGTTGCCTTGAGGTTAATCAGCGTCGCCGGTGAGCCGAAATTTCGTTCTGCAGGAGTTCTTTTACATGCCAGTAAATCTACTGACATGGAGCTGTCGTTTTTAAGCACTTAAAGACCTTTGGTCTGAGCCGGATTTGAACCCGCGACCTTGGGATCAGTAGTTTTATTTTCCGTTAAAGAATGTTTATTTAGCTTTAACTTGGATTCAATTTTTTTGCTGTATTTATATTCGTTTTTTAACATCTAGGTCACATTGAGGGCTTTATCTTTCATTGGCAATATTTGCATGTTTTACTAATGTATTTCTTTGGGTTTTGTTTTCATTGGGTTGTCTTTATATAAAGGGTGGCCCATATAAAATCTTAAACGAATAGTAAAACCAATTCCAATTCTTATAGAAATAAGGGACCTTCCAAATTGTGATATACAAATATTTTCAGGATCCTTTATGCGGCCCAAGGGATCCAACCTCGGAATTTTAAATGAACCCATGATAATTTTTTGGTATATTCTGGTTCCCCACATTACTCTAAGCAACTTTTATTAAAACATTTTTCTTCTAAACTGAATTGTTGAGCTCTTATAGGATGTTTTCTTTGAAACCTATAAGTTAACAGTAAATGGTACTAAACAAATAAGTCAATAATTATTACTCAAGAGGTTATTTTAAGTTACTGTATTAAATGTTCAAAGTTGCCTCATTAACATTTAAACATGAGGCAATTCTTTTGAAAACGTTAGCATTATACAAGGAATAATAGTGGACAAGTTTCATGTATTCGAAATGTTAATCTCTTTGGCTGTAGGTGCTTTAAGCACGACTTTCTGTTCTGTTTTATGTATCCCCATAAAAAGTAATCCAAGGGTGTTAAGTCGGGTAGACCAGGAGGCCAGATGGTTGATCCAACATCGGCCCATACTTCTTTGAAGGCGTAACTACTGTTGAATCTATTGCCATTTTCTCGACCATGAATTATTGAGAAAGAGTCCTTCAGTATGAGAAAAGAAATGTGATATCGGCAGAATGGTGCACCACATTTTGCAATATGCACGCGTGAACTTCTAAGTGAGAAATTTGATGATATTCTAACATACCAAATGTTTAATTTATTTTTATTGTTTATGGTGAAGAGTAAACCTCAGTTTTATTGCTAGAGATCCTAAATTTGGTTCCAAAAAAATTGCATCTATAATATAATAATCGTTGAGTATCATATAGCTCATTAGTAAGTGTTTAAGGATTCTGATTCCAAATGCACGTATGACAAAATAAAAATATGTGAATGGTTTTACGGGAATGTTTACGTTCTAGCTGGACGGTAACAAAATCCTTTCTATGTATATAAACTGCTTCCCATTGTACCTTGAATATACGAGAAGGGAGACAGCATTCTCCAGGTTTTACGCTTCATTATCTAATATTTTCGGTACGAATTTAAATTTTTGTTTTACACTATTAGCAACAGTAATTACTTTATTGTGCATGACACCTTCTATCCCTCACTTTGACTAGAGCACCTGCACTTCACGATTTATATGACACTTGACTCCGTGGCGCAACGGTAGCGCGTCTGACTCCAGATCAGAAGGTTGCGTGTTCAAATCACGTCGGGGTCATTCTTTTTTTGTTGTTTATATATAGATAACTTGCTATCATGACATTAATCTATATTCAAAGAAAGATATCGTTTGTTTGCAAACGACCTGTTTTGTGCACAAAGATGGATCAAACGAAATTCGACACGTAGGTATTGTGACAAAATGAGTCCACTCACTTTTCTATCGCTTTATTTTGCTTCCAAACTTTTGCACAACGACACAGTTCTCTTCTACTGGCGTTAACAAAGTTTTATATGACACCGGAGTTAATGAAGCTTAAGGAACATCCGAGAAGTCTGAAAACAAACCACTACAGGACTACAAACTTTGATGCATGATAGTGAACCCTGATCACTGTAAAGATAGAAGAGAAAATAAATTGAAAGCCGTTGATGAGGAGTCTACCATCACTATTTCGTGACAATACATGAAACATAATTTCATACACCAGCTCTCACTGTCAACTATTTACTAGAAAACTGTTCACTCTCAGTTCCACTGTCAACCCTGACTCAACTCAACTCAACTCCACTGGCTCAAATGACGCAAATCGACTGGTTGTTTGACGGGCACTCGTTGGCCACTTACATAGGCCCCAGATAGAAAAGAAAAGCTGTAGAAAAGGAACATTCTTGGAGTTGCTGAAAGGAATATTCGGGAGCAGGGAGATGGCACACAAGGGCTATTGTTCTGCACGGATATTGTTCTCCGGGAGAACAGACTTTGGCCAAGGCCAGGCTCTGGACCGAGCGGCCATGTGTCGACGAGGGCGGCTGGTTGACAGACAGTTTGGAGCCACAGTGACAATTCTATACAAAAAGCAAATGGAGGTTCTGTTTTGCAAAATGTCAGAGATAATACAAGACTTCTATAACTGATGCACTTTACCCTAGTGTGGTATCAACATTAGTAGTTGTTTCGCAGCTCGTTTTACATCTGGTGCTGTGATTAACTTATTATTTGCATTCAAACTTCCAATTTTAAAATCCTTGTCACTCTCTCTGCCCCCGCCCCGTACATACTTTGCGTATGTAAAGTAAAAGGGTCTAACATCCCAGCTGTTTAGCTTATTTTTGCTCTTTATAGCGAAACTTAAGCGTGCTCAGTTTTAATGCTAGATATCACATATGAACATAATAAAACGTGAGTAGTACAGCTTAATAACGAGTATCCTAGAATTGTGATTTCACTTGTGACAAATTGAAAATACGTGAACGGTTACGGGAATACCTTTCCAGCTGGATGGTAACAAACTTTTTCCTTTGTATTCGAGGCTGCTTCCTATGCTAGCTCTCCATTGTATGGTGACATACCAATGTGTAAGAAGGAAAACTGAGTTTTATGGTTTCATTAGTGAATATTTCGCATACTATTTTTGATATAACACCATTACCATTGGTAATCACGGTATCATGTTTGTTACCCTGCTGTGCCTCTGTTTGAGTCGAACATTTGTGTTTAATCTATTCGGAACATCCGTGACTCCGTGGCGCAACGGTAGCGCGTCTGACTCCAGATCAGAAGGTTGCGTGTTCAAATCACGTCGGGGTCATATTTTTTTAATTTATACTTAGCTAAACCGCTATCGTTATATTGATTTACATTTAAACAAAACTCAAGGATTTGGCTATATGTGAGTTCAACAGTTCTTTGTTGTAAAAATGTGGAGTTCTTTAAAATATAGAGCTTGTGAGAAATACGTTTGCTCTTAACGTTAGCTGTGCTACATGTTTATTTTCGAGTATGTTATCTGTAGACTGTAGATTTTGTAAGCAGTTTGCTTCAGGTTGTCTACACACAAAGCATTAGATCCATCGCACAAAATGTAAACAGTCGTGGCTGTGTGTCACAGGGATGGAAGGGGGCACGATCACGTGACCGCTACAAGCCTACAGTTGGGTGAATGAACAACTACAGCATGACAATGCTATCAACTGTAGAGCATATACTGCCTATTGTTACATATTTCCTATTACTGTATGCAATATATACGGTACAAACAATGTATACTACACGGATCTATTGTATGCAATATTTATTGTATTTCTACTATATTTAGAATACAATTTTGATACAATATGAACACAATTATCGTTTTAATATTATACAATACATTTATACATTTTAATATGCATGCTATGCATTTTCAACATTATAGCTCGTATCTTTAGTGATACAATATTCCATAAGATGTACCTTTTTGTTGATAGTTGCTCCTCTGCATGCAACTATTGGAGTGAATCACCATGCACATCTTGAAGGTGAGACTCTTACGATTTGCAGTAAGACATTCCTAATATCGTAAAAAATTGGTTTTACGTCGCAAATTGGATTATCAGCCACAGAACCTCTTATATAATCAAATACCTTTTCATATGTGTCTTTTAAGTACCCCTTCCGCACTGTTGCTGCATTTGATACGGTTCTTTTTGTGTACTTTTCCATGAAGCTTTTAAAATATGGATTGTGTTAACTTGTTAAGTGGGATATTAGCCCGTATCATCATGTAGCATAAATCTGCAAAAAGGTCAGATTGTGTGCTTGCATATGAGATAGAGGGCATAATTTCACCCAGTTCATTTGAATCCACCAAATGCACCTGTTGGGAATGTCATTTACTGAGACAATGTTGTACATTGTTAAAGCGTTTGTTCTCTCCTATTCCTGAATGACAAGAGTTAGCATTCTATTATATCACCATTAATAGTAAAATACTGTGAATCGAATTCTTTAATATATTCCTGTATTTTCTCTTTGCATGATTTAGGCATATTTTATTTCTGCGTATAAACACATACCTGTTACTGTGGCCAGAGAAAATGACACGGAATCGGCACTTGAAGACAGCAGGATAAGGTGCAATGTATATGCGCACAGATTGTACAGGGGTTGGGGGTAGGGGTGGAAACTCCGACGGCTCTGCCTAAACTCCAGTTGCAGCGCAACCTAATTTCCCTTCGTTTTGGCATTGATGCTTAAGAAATCCTCAGCCTAGTTATCTGATTGACATGCTTAACTGTTGCGGTTCGTTTTCCTTTCATAGCTGGAACATTTACGGTTATCAAACATTTAGATTGCTGTTTCCGCATGTTTTATGCAACTAAGCACTTGCTCTGGCTAAATATATATTGCCAATCACCTAACATGGATGGAGGCATCACTATTTACATGAATAATGGTAATGGGCACAAGAAAGCTGCAAGTTGTCACCAAATTAGGATTCTTAGTTAGGAGTTTATTCGCTATATATAAGTGGACGTGTTTTTCTTTTACAGACCCAGGCACCTCCATCACTCCTACACTTTCACGTGGGTTGGGAGGTCAAAGAAAGTTTAATTGTATAATTGTATTTGATTCTATCGATGTGTGTACAGGATTCTGGCAAGTTTCTGTGATTTCGTGTGCCAGTTTAGAATTTCTTTGTGGTGACTTTTCAGACCGGCTTTATTCGATTTGTCTAAGCTCATTGCAAACTCGTGTTTTTTAGCAATTTTGGAAAATATTTAATGGGCACAGACACGGAGCCACAGACGGGAAAAAATATTACAAATTTTGACTTGGCTCTGATTTGTTTAATGTGTATCATTAGGATATTCCAGAGGTTATCTAAATTGTTATATTCTTGTATGTTTTATTGAGTTTTGTTTCAATGTGTAGAATTTATTCAAATTGTTATACTCTTGTACTTTTTATTGGGTTTTAGTTTAATGTGTTAATGCTGTTATGCCTAGATTTTCAGCCTACAAGTTTCAGAATGTACAGGAGCTTGTAAGAGCGTCAAGGACATCCTTGCCATTTTAAAAGTTCATGCATTTGCGCAATACCGAGGTCACGCAATCATGTATTATGATTTCTTCAACCGTACAGTGTTTACTTACCTCATTGTGTATGTTATGAATTGTAAGCAGAAATGTAACGTAAAACAAGAGCATTGCTTGTTATCAAATGTCCCTAAATATTGAAAAGTATACATCTTCGGTTCACTTCCTGTATGCTTAAATTTTTGGTTTAAGGCGACCCAGTATATTACCTGCTGTTAATACACATTACCCCCAAAATTTCTGTATTTTTGTGTGTATCTTACGAGGGGCATCTCCTACCTTGTAGCGAATACTTCTTGGCCCCTTCTTTACAATCCACACGTTTCCAAATCGGGCTCCTGCATTTGTTGTGGATAGAGAAAATCATGCACGTTTTCCCATTGTATTTATAGAAAGCTCTGATTCATGCAGACAGATGCTACACTTTATTACCGGACTATTTGGGAGTAAGTGCACGATTCAGAAGTTGTGGACAATCTAAGGTGTTTCGTTCGCAAACTCATAGACACCAAAGTGGTTTTAACTAAAGCACTTGCGCTTGATCGAGTAGTCTTTCACGTTTTTACGTTCTGTGTTCCTCATATTTACTTACAAGATCGCTTGGCGTCTTAAATATTAATTTATGACCACAAGTTGCTTATGGCAAAATGCTCTGTTTAGAAATCGGGCTCCTGCATTTGTTGTGGATAGAGAAAATCATGCACGTTTTCCCATTGGATTTATAGAAAGCTCTGATTCATGCAGACAGATGCTACACTTTATTACCGGACTATTTGGGAGTAAGTGCACGATTCAGAAGTTGTGGACAATCTAAGGTGTTTCGTTCGCAAACTCATAGACACCAAAGTGGTTTTAACTAAAGCACTTGCGCTTGATCGAGTAGTCTTTCACGTTTTTACGTTGTGTGTTCCTCATATTTACTTACAAGATCGCTTGGCGTCTTAAATATTAATTTCTGACCACAAGTTGCTTATGGCAAAATGCTCAGTTTAGAAGTCTATCATCTGTACAATTCTGACCCTGAAGGTTGGGCACACCTTATATAATACTTGTTTTTCTGGGTTTATTATGGTGCTGACTTTGGTACTTCTTATTACTTTTTCGCGACTTTAAGGCTACAAAAGAAATTACATACTCCTCTAATATCTACATGGCGATCGTGCTTGATCCATTTTTGTGTACAAAATATGTCGTTTGCAAAAGAAACCATATCATTCTTTGAATGTAAATTAATGTAATAACAATGTGTCTATCTACAGAGTAGAAAAAAAGTTGACCCCGACGTGATTTGAACACGCAACCTTCTGATCTGGAGTCAGACGCGCTACCGTTGCGCCACGGAGTCGTACAAGTACGTTCTAAAAGAATTAATTATAAGTTGTGTACTCAAAGTGAGGGACAGGAGCCTACCGTACACTATACCGTGACTACTGTGGTAATATAGTGAAAATAATATCAAATACAGCACTATATAAATATTAACAATGAAGCCGTAAAAGCGGTTTTCCTTCTCGTATACATTGTCAGCAAACAATGGAGAACCACTCTATGAAGCAAGTACAACTACATAGGATTTTGCTACCGTCCAGCTGGAAAGGTAAACATTCCCGTAAGCGTTCAAATATTCCCATATTGCCAAAATTGTAATAAGGATTGAAGGATACTTGTTCTTAGGCTACGATATATGATACGTTTCTTATATGCAGAAACATTTCTGGGACCAACATTTAGATCATATACGAAATTTGTCACTAATACTAGACAAGTTGTACTTTTCGTCATAAAGAATAAAAGTCTGATGAGTTGCACTAATATGACTTTCTCTGCTCAATCTGGTGCAAATTATTCTTACATACGCTTATTCCCCTGTCTACTCCATGTTAATCGAGATAAACATTTACACTCCGGTTTCCTCCGCCATCTATTCCAGCGGTGCTTCATCTTCATTCCATTCATCATCAGTCATTACCTGCGGTGCCGTAGTAGTCAAAGCGGACATTAAACACTGTCTGTTAACTGATGATTATTAGTGTGCAGTATTATTAGCGAAAATAGAAGCAACGTCACCAGAACGTTATAGTTTGAAAAGAGTTGGTAAAACCCACCACAATGTTGCAACACTACATGATCAAACACGTGATGTGAGGTAAATCCTGTTTATATCGCTCATAGCCTGAATTTCTACATAGCAAGAAAATCCAAAATATACATTTCATTTGCCATAAAAATATCTTAAACATATGGCATTTTCATCCAAATCGTTAGAGCTATTTTTGAGAAAATCAAACTTTTCGAAAATTTTTCCATGTAAAGGGTAGCGTAGGGGAAGGAATTTTCTTCAAAATATTTGTGTCGTGTCCTTAAATACCAACCTTGGTTTTTAACTGATTTTTTGTTTTGGAGTTATGCTGTTCATACACAGACCAGACACACTCACCCACCGACCCACACACACGCACATCCACACACACTCCCCACACACACACACACACACACACACAGACGCACACACACACACACTCGCCCACACACACACACTCCCCACACACACACACACACACACACACGCACACACACACACACTCACCCACACACACATACCACACCACACACACCATACCACACACATCCGGACCTATTTCTATAAATGCTTTTTCTTTATTCAAGGGGCTTCAAAACATGTATTTCCGGTGAAATCTCGACATCGAAATTTTGGGTCGAATACAATACTTCTCTTAGTTACCGCACGTAGGAGAGAAAGTAAAAATACATTAATAGGTTGGGATATTAGAACTGTTTATTGTGCAGTACCTGGGCGACCGAGCTTCGCTCGGCATTTTTCGCCTCTGTTTTTGTGAAATCTTGTTTTTTGTGGGAGAAGATACTGATTTAGATAAACTGAAAGTCAAAACGTTAACTAAATAATTTTAGTCGCAATTGTGAAGAGCCATTTCCGAGGTACAAATATTTCATAAACACCATCATTTCAGCTGTAAAACATCTACTGCTGAACGTAGGCCTCCCCCATAGATATCCACCCAGTTTGACGTTTTCGTCGAGCATTTGTTCCATTATGGAGTGCAGTTCTTTGCTGCTGCGATTGACTCCAGGGCATTAACACATTCGCCAAGGTCCTTTATCTTTCCGTCCAGTTCTTCCATGGCTTCCTTTACTCTGGCCAGTCGCTCGTTAGTATTCTCCAACAGATCTACCTTCATATTACACATTCCCGTCTTCTTCTTTTCTGTTTCGGAGTTTACATTTTCAGTTTGCCTTCCATTTTTGTTTTCATTTTGCCCATCTTTGTTCCTATATTTTCTATTCCGTAGTTTACAGTTTTCCAATTGCGTTTTCATATTTGTTTCCTCTGCCACATTCCAGAATTCATTTCATTTCCCATTATGTCCATCTTGGCTGACATTTATTTCATCAACTGTTCCATATTGTGCTTTTCGGCGCACTCCTGACATCAATTGTGATTGCTTTACTTTTTAAAATTATTTCTTTATTTTTTATTAAAGCATCGGAGCAACACTAAGCAAAAGGACTGTTGAACAATAACAAATACTACAGGAAGAAGAGCTGGTTGATAAAGCCATGTGAATTTACTACGCATTTCTGTTTCAATCATATAGTAAATTGTATGAATTGTTCGTAATTGTTCGCTGAAACGGGAGTAGTGAAAGAAATGTGTTTGTGTTTAGTAAAATAAAAATGAGTAGAAAAACCGTGTGAATGTTATACGTTGCACTTATATTTCAAGTGTATGGAAAAATGTATGGATTGTTTGCAGAAGAGGGAGTAGTGTGTTAGGTAAAAGAAAAAGGAGTAGAGAAAACCATGTGAACGTAATACGTTGGGTGGTAAAATGGATTGCATAAAAACCTTCGCCATGAAAACAATTAGATATATCACTTTTCATGGCGATCGGTCACCTGTTTTGGAATTCATCCACTCTTTAACATACGATATGTATAGGCGTTGGTATGTATGAAGTTGATAAACGATAGGGAATAACATGTGAATTGTTACGTAAAACAATAGTGAGAAGAGAAAATAGTATGAATATAATACGTTGTATTTGTTTTTCAAACATATCAAATTGTATGAATTATATGTTGAAGGGCGAGTAGTGAAAGAAGACTGAATGGTGCCTCGTAAAGGAAGAATTAGTCGAGGAAGTCGTGTGAATCTAATACGTTGCATTTATATTTCAATCATAGAATATTATATGAATTGTATGTTGAAGGGCAAACAGAGGATAAATGAATGTGCTACGTAAAATAAATGCGAGTATAAAACCATTTGAAAGTAATATATTGTGTAGTAAAATTGTTACCATAAAAAATTTCCCCATGAAAAAATACATATACGTGCAGAATTTCGCGGTGATCGGTTAAACGGTTTTCGGGCTTCACAGTTAGATATATACAAACATCCAAGTTGTATAGATGATATGAATTGTTTGTAGAAGAGTGAGTAGAGAAAGAGATGTGAATGTGTTACCTAAAAGTGAGCATAGTAAACAGTGTGAATGTAATACGCAGCATTTCTATTACAAACATGCACAAAAGTGTATGACTTATTTCTAGAAGAGTGTGCAGAGAAACAAATGTGTTTTCCAAAAGCAAATAGAGAAAACAGTGTGCATCTAATACGTAACATTTCTATTTCAAACATGCACGAAATTATATGACTTATTTGTAGAAGAGTGAGTAGAGAGAGACGTGAATGTATTACCTAAAAGTGAGTAGAGAAAACAGTATGAATATAATAGATAAAGAGATGTGAATGTGATAGCTAAAGGTAAGTAGAGAAACCACTGTGAATGTAATATGTAGTATCTCTATTTCAAAGATAAAGAAAATTGCATGACTTATTTGTAGAAGAGTGAGTAGAGAAAGAGATATGAATGTGTTATCTAAAAGTCATAGGAAAAAACAGTGTAAATGTAATAGCATTTCTATTTCAAACATACAGAACATGGTATGATTTATTTTAAAAGCGGGGATAAAGGTGTGTTTTGGTGCAAAATCACGTTTTTTATGGAAAATTGTTTATAGAAGAGTGAGCAGAGAAAGAAATGTGAATTTTTTACCTAAAAGTAAGTAGAGATAACACTGTGAATGTAATATGCAGCATCTCTATTTCAAGCATACAGAAACTTGTGTGCTTATTTGTAGAAGAGCGAGTAGAGAAAGAGATATGAATGTGTTACCTAAAAGTGAGAGGCGAAAACACTGTGAATGTAATAGCATTTATATTTCAAACATATAGAACACGGTAGGACTTATTTTAAATGTGCGGATAAAAATGTTTTTTGGTGCAAAACCACGTTTTTATGGAAAATTGTTTATAGAAGAGTGAGTAGAGAAAGAGATGTGAATGTGTTACCTAAAAGTGAGGAGAGAAAACGCTGTGTATGTAATATGCATGTATACAAAAATTTAATCAAATCTTTAGAGCTATTTCTGAAATACCGTGAGTATATACAAGAATTGCACCGTAGAGGCGGGAATAAAAAATCTTATTTTTTATGTAAAATCGCGTTTTTTCGGGAATTACGCCTTTGTAGCTGAACAAAGCAAAACCCTATCTGATTACAAAATTTGATCGAAATCGTTAGAGCCGTTTCCAAGTTGCGCGGAATAAATATATATATTTATATATGTATATACAAGAATTGCTCGTTTAAATATATAAGATATGTAAAACACTTACTGAGCTATTGATGATATTTTGGGAAAAGAATAGAGAGAGTAGCTAGGTATTTCAAATTGAAGAAAGTATGTCTGTCAAGAAAATGAGTTTTTAAAGAATCAACGATTTGACAGCCTAATCTCTACATGTAATTTTATTATCGAAAACAAATAAAATATTGGGGACTTGAACAGAAATAATAAATTAGTAAGAACAAAACGATTAATGTAAATACCAC
Source organism: Tenodera sinensis (assembly GCA_030765045.1). NCBI lineage: Eukaryota > Metazoa > Arthropoda > Insecta > Mantodea > Mantidae > Tenodera > Tenodera sinensis. The sequence continues at coordinate 45,587,948 of CM060967.1, forward strand.
GCTAGCGTAGAACGCAGCAGTGTCGAGAACTCCATAGTTTGCTCCACGTATCAAGCATAAGTAGCAACTGATAGACTTGCAAAACAATCACATGGGACCCCAGAACAGGAAGAAGATATCTGAGCACATAGTGGACCAGATATGTGGATTTCTTTAAGCAGAAAGTGGGACATCTGTGGTCGAGGCGTGCAAGAGACAGAGACGTGTGGGAAGAACTCTTAAACTGTTAATGTAAAATATATGTGTTGTAGAAGGGACAGTGGCACAACAGTGTGGAAGAATTTTCAACTGTTAATGCAAAGCTAGTGTTAATGTTGATATAAATTTATGTGTTATGTAGGAGGAGAAAACTGAAATTTATTCGTTAGGATTAGCTCCCCTAATGAATATTGTTAAGCCGGCCGCGGAAGCACGCCTCAAATACTCAAAGTCAAGCTGCCTCACACCACGTTTCCTGTCACTGTCACTCCATTGCTCGACAGTTCCACAAGCGGCCGACGAAGTAAGCAGTAGGGCAATGGTCGCTCGGATGGCTAGACATCCAAGATCTGACACATCCCACCGCCAGTGACAACACAGGAAACTAACCTGCACCATTAAAGACATTACACTAAAGCTTGTAAAATTAGATGTAACCTATACAACCTCACGGGTAAATCCGTAATTAAACGGATAGGTGCCGCGGCCACTTTACCATCCGCCTGGGTTAACCCAGGTGACTTTTACTCACTCCTGGACTCCTCACACCACTGGTTGTGAATATGTCACCCGACGACAATGCAGTGGTCAAAACAAGGCGACTTTGTGCGCGCTAGAACAATGAGTTTCCAGGCTGTTCGACAAGTGTCCATTACCGGCTTGCTGGTGAGAGATTCGAGAAAAGGTGAATTTCGACAAAAATTCGTGCTACGTCATTCTCGTCTATATAGGCGTATGAGGCGGCGAGAGAAGCGGGTTTTCTTTGTAATGGATCTGTGAGTGTTGAACGAGACGACTGTTAGCACTGTGTGTGTGCTTTGTGTGTGTGTGTGGGGGGGGGGGGGTGTCGTCGAGAAAAAGTCGACTCTGTGTCATTAGAAACAGTTTAAGACATTCATCGTCACGTCGGAGTTGTGGGAAGCAGTTTTAGTGAGTGTGATCATCGAGATGTTACCTATACAGAGAGAACTGAAAGACAGAAAAGTGAAGGTTTCGGGAGGACAGAATAGTGTGAGTTGCAAGGTCTCGTAAAACTATAGACTGTTTTAACGATAAAACAGTACTGTGCTTTTATGCTTCACTTTTAGAAGGGAAAAATAAAGTGACAGAAAAAGTAACTGGGCTATGATATTTTGTCACTCTGGTATCAGACGTAGGATTTGTCACATTGTCTTTTTGTTTTATTTTTGGAGCTACTCTGCCAACGAGTAGGAGGCCTTTGCTCCGAAGGGATGACACAGGCTAAAATAAATAAAACAATAGTTTGCTTCCGGATTATCCGGAGCTTCATTAACTAGGATTATTTCTGCTTCCACCTAATCCGGACAAATGATTATTTTTTCTTTCGGTCTTGAACATAAACGGTCATGATTTGCCTTTGGAATAATATAATAGTAGTTCATCACTAATGATTTTCACTGTTTACTGTTGTGTGTCATAGGGTTTGTTTACGTTGGGTTTTCTTAATAAACAAACACCCTTTTATTTACACTTTCAGATTTTAGGGAGAACGGGATAATCCTGGCTAAAGAAAAATGTTCATCCTCCAGCCGGAAGCCGAACCTGGGACTTCTGAAATGGGAACTGGCACACTAAACACGGCACAGAGGCAGTCTAAACGAGATTCTTGTGTTGATAGAAATATTTGCTTTCTTAAGAGGAGCATTCTTGTACAGTTAAATACTAAAAGAAAACAATGGATGGAGACTCATATGTAGGCTTCGGCGCTGGTCGTATGTTGTCAGCATTTAAGTTATGCTTTCAGGGAGGTTTCCTACTGTCCCTACCTAACGGGGTAGGTTAGGTAGGGACGGTACAGTCGCCTCGCTTTACAAACAGGTTACTGTAGCGGTGTGTCACCCTCTCCTTTCCTACCTCCTCTGCTGTCAAAAAACGTGAAGTGCAAACGAATTCAGTAGAGTAGCTCTCAACCTAATGTCGTTTACAACGGCGGTCGAAGCCCAGTCATACAAATGCAATACAAGGTCTTTTATAGCGTTTTTAATTTAGAAACAAATAAAACTCACTACAATGTGGAATAAAATATAATAAGGCAACTCGTTATTGAGAAATCACTATCAAATACCAGAGAAGGTAATATTTGTTGTGCTGGGTTTATTTTGATGCAGTTTATTTCCTTTTCTTCACAACTCTGAGACTACAAAGCAAACTAAACTTTGCTTGAGTACCTGGGTATATGTGATCGCTGTTTGATCCATCTTTCTGTTACAAAACATGCCATTTGAAAACAAACCATATCTTCCTTTGAAGTAAATTAATGTAATGAACACCCAAAAAAAAAAAAAAAGCAATGACCCCGGCGTGATTTGAACACGCAACCTTCTGATCTGACGCCCTACCGTTGCGCCACGGAGTCACCTGTAGCAGAAACCATTTAAGTACAGTTTCTGTTCCGACAGATGGCTGGCACACACGATAATCCGATTACTCTTGTCTGAGAAGCAGTTTCAGATTTTTTTTACTTTCTAGCTGGAAAGGTAAACATTCAGTAAGCGTTCAAATACAAAGTGAGTTAAAATAACACCGAATAATTTAATGACGTGATTCAGAGGCTGTATTTGTGTATTTTGTTACAGTGAATGTATGTGCGTAAACGTCTTGTTATGGAGCTAGAGGGCATTAACTTTGCGTCGAATTAGAAGAAATTCTGTCACACAGATCCTTTATTGCCTTCACGATTGCAGTATCGCTTATGTTTTGTTTCCTTAGCATTTTCGAATATAGCTTGCATTCTGTTTCTAACATTGCTTATATTAACATTAACCTAAAATCTGCATTTTGTTGCTTAAATGGAAAGGGGTTCTTCGCATATTATACAGCGCTTTGTGACTTAGTGATTCCGCTTATTAATCTGAGCTATCAGTATATACTGAATGCTACGTTTACTGGAATGATTTTCAGTTTTACAGCCTCTTATACAAATTCACTATTTTTCTTAGGCAGAACTATCAGATATGCATTACATTTATGGTGCTGCTTGGGGAAATGCGAAAAGGTCACGAGGTCTTTATGATGAGCTTAGGCCAAGAAGACATTTGCCTCATCACAGCACCTTTGCTATCGTACATAAACGATTGCTAGAAACAAAAACAAGCGCATCGCTCTGGAGTCCAAAGAAATGTAAGAACAGTGGCTGTAGAAGAGGATGTTATTGACCAGGTCTTTAATTCTCCGTCCACAAACACAAGAGCAATAACCCATGCCAAGTATACAGGTCGGTTTTCGGTTACTAAAAACAGAGTGAGGGAGAGAGACAGACAGAGAGAGAGAGAGAGAGAGAGAGAGAGAGAGAGAGAGAGAGAGAGATCTGAAGTTAAAATTAACGCGAGCGAAGCTGTGAGTTTTGTGTGGTCAATAAAGTTACTACAGAGTATGGTAGTAAATAGGTCGAGGGGAAAAACATTTGAAGATGACCTTCACTACACTACTTTGGTATCTTCTACACGAATGCTTCAAATGTTTTCTTTTCCTCAATAACACACCTGTGTTCTGACAGGTTCAACTGCAATGTAGTTGTGCGACCGACTAGCCTTGACGGATACAGTAGGCGACGGTTCTCTTTTAACGGGGAATACCCTGATTCACAGTACAGTGTAGGAAACTAATGGCTTTCCACGCCTAAAATGTTTCTCTTCATAGATTATGATACTTTTTCTTTATACCTATTTCTGTTTAGTTTACAGACGAAAAGAGGAAGGTTTGCGCTCCTTGTGTCTAAAATTAATTTTTCACAATTTTTG
>CM060967.1:45596906-45641906 GCA_030765045.1 Tenodera sinensis
AGATGTCCCTGACAACAAAACTGTGTGATAAGTTTCTAATTAAAGGTGAAAGTTTCTTATTCGTAAATCGAGTTAGATCCGAGAAAGGATAAGGTCTATATAAGCCGTTAAATAAAGCCCATCAAGAATTAAGCCACGCGAGCAAAGAGAGTGTCGCTAATGATTTTTACTACTCTATACAAAAATGAGATCGAGCAGAGGTTACACTAGTTCTGTATTAGCTGTTTTAACAAAATCAGTGCCACATATTCCTACTTCTGTCTTCGATTGCTCGATACATTGCCTCTCTTCTGTTTTTCCTTCAAATGATGGCAGCTCTGCCTTTTAAACAGTTTAGCCACTATCTGCCCTATACCGACCAAGCAGCTGTTTATATCTACCAACATCAGGACCCTCTACCAACATGGAGTCAAAGGTTTTAAGGTAAGTATCAAACCCGTCAAATTTGCCATGTTCCAGCTATTCGTGAAGCAATTATTTATACAAATCACTCACCTGGCTGTTTCTGTACAATATAGTTTCGGAGCTGGAATATGTAACTGTTTAGCGAAAAAGCAACTATTTAAAGATTATTTTTACAGGATCAAAATTTCATTGTTTTTGTTTGGCATATATGTACATATACATGTATTCTCTCACTGAATTTGACGAACTGCTTTCTCTCTTATGTTTGGAAGCCTCTAGCCTCCTCCTCTGCTATGAAGTGCCCTGCCGCACACCAGAAGAAAGCTTCCTATGAACCTCTGACTTAGGCGTGATTTCCTTTAACGACAGGGAAGTGGTGGTGCAAACTGTAAATCTTGGACTATGGTGGAGCTCGTCCGAATGTATTTGAGGTGTTTGAAGGCCTACATGAGCAAATCTTTGGCTCCAGTTAGAATACAGCAATGGCATTATTTGGGTTTGGGATCTGTTGAACTTCCACTTCCAAATTTCATGAATATAAATATATTACCAATAATTTAATTTTAAACCATACTCAAAATTGTAAGTATATTAATAAAAGAAGCCAATAACACGAAAATTGAAGTCGAGTTTTTATTTTTTGACGCTCCAGTCCAGAGGAGAAGGAATTTACTCGACACAGTGTGAAGTAGAAACACTCATTCAGGGAGAAGAATGTATGTAGTATTAATACATTTATAGTAATGTTTTAAAGAAAGTGTGTGTGTGTCTGTGTGTTTGGGGGAGGATGTGGGTGAGTGTGTGTCTGTGTTGGGGAGCGGGTGTGTGAGTTAGGTGTGTATGTGTTTGGGGGTTGGGTGTGTGGATGAGTGTGAGTGTCTGTGTGTTTGAGGGTGTGTGGGTGAGTATGTGTGTGTGTGTCTGTATGTCTTTGTGTTTGGGGGGGGGGGGGTTGCTTGGTTGAGTTTGTGTATGTATATATGTTTGTAATGTACATTTTTTTAATTTATAGCCCTTAAGAAATTTTAGTTATAGAATCCAAGTGTTAAATGTAGAGACTTATAGTAAGTTTCTGTTTAGCATAATACAACTGAATAAGACGGGACTCAATGGCTCAGGCAGTAACGTCTGTGGCCCCCATCGCGGAGGTCGTGGGTTCGATCCCCGTGGTCGACCTTCCTGACCCATAGGTTTCTTCGGAAGTTTCCCCGGGTCGCCATGTGATGCTGGGAAGGATTTCCATGTCCTCCCAATTTCCTGTCCCTCTATTTTGTTACATTAGTCATTTTATTTTACCGTTCATCTCGTTAGGCTTCTTTCAGGGTTGTAAACCTCGGCGAGCGTCGCGGCAGCAGCTCGGCAGGGGGAACAAGTGCACTCTGGAAATATGGTCTCCCGGATTGGAGGGCGAGCCTACTAGTTTCCGGGCCCCACATGGGATAGTACAAGCCTGAGGGTGGAGGAGAGTCGGTTTCCGAATTCCGCGCTCCCCTTGGACGTACAAACCCGAATGGATAGGAGAGGAACAGGGCTCAGCCAGGCTCAGCTGAGGTGCTACTAACTGGGAAAATGTAGGTATCCTGCCCTCTTCTCTGTGGCAACGTTCCGACCACCCTTTGGATCCATTCGCCTAGCCCATCCTCCCGGGATAGACTTCACTACCATAGGAGATGCCACATAATTGACCTTAATACGAAAGCTAGACTTCTATCACAATTGTTTTAGTTAAGGATACGTAGGACTGAAAATTTGTAATTCTTAACTAATAATGCTAGCTTTATTTAAATTTATGCCATAGCTGTAATGTAATGCAAACATGTTACAGCCTAAGTTTCATCGTAGTTTAGAAGTTATCAGATTTGTTTTGTTTTTGTTACGCCATTAAAAAGTTTCTCGTGACACAAAAAATGTTAAGTATTTGTCTAATACCACTCCGTCGTAGCATTTGATGCTCGCATTTGGAAGGTCCTGATCTTGGGTTTTTCGTAGCTTTCTCTGATCGGTTGGCGAATGCTGCTGTGGTTTCTCATCTACGATTTCATTTCCATCATTTTCCTTTCATTTCGTTTCCTTCTCATCTAGTTTTCGTGGCATGTGGCCGTACCGGACCGATGATGCGGATGCTTGCTCAAAGGAATGAGCACTCCCCATAGACACTAGAGGGTTGCTTGGTTGATGGATCGTTCATCGCCCTCTCTAGCAGTTCCAGCAATGGGACGGGCCTTCGAGCCTGCAACTGTTAGGGACTTAGGTGTCTTTATGACCATCTGCTTGTGAGCTGTAGCTTCCCTTACTTGCTGAGGGATGGTAACTACAGTAAGACGCAGTGCGCGAAGTGTCCCCCTCAATTTCAAAAACATGTAGGGAAAAGACGGATGAAGTGGCCATGGCAGGCAAAGCGGCCACAAGGGTTTTAGGGGCCTTGAAGTGCTGCTGTTGTATGGACCCTTTCCACTTAATCAGTCTCCTTGAGAAAGTCAAACCGATTAGCGTGTCCTCTCCAAGTTATTACAATTTGTGTGAGTTTTGATCATCCTGATATAAGGTAAGTGTTCCGTTTGTGTATTTATTACTGTTAAACAAAATAGCTTATCGTTACTGTCGTTTTTTAGTAGAATTTTTTTGAAAGGGTTTTTTCATGCTTCTGCGATCGATTTGGTCCGTTGGATTTCGAGGTAGAACGGCTGTTGTGTAATGGCGGCAATGGGGGCAAGATGGGCACCATACCGGCGCCGAGCGTAAAGTTTTTTGATCTTTATCTCGGGCTCATGGGCTCCATATTGCCCCATATGGAAAAACTTTGAATAGCTAGTTCAGTATCCTTTGGCGATTAAGTGAGAATATTCATAAAAAATATAGATAATGAAAATATTTCACCTGTATCAGAACTTCGGCAAACAAGTTGACAAAGTTTTTATTGTTATAATTTGTTTAAATTCTGCAACTTTGTTATAAATAAAATGTGTCTACTTTACGTTCTATGTTTAAACCATTTTAATCGCTCATATATTATTCTACTCACAGGGGTGCTTTTTAAAATATTCATTATTTTTTATAGTTAAACCAGACAATCCCATCTCACCTCACCTACTGGCAGGTGCCAGTTGCGAGAAGGATACAACAATTACAGAAAGTTTTGTAAAATAATATTGGGGTTACCAAGGAGTTCACTGACTGGAGTAGCAGGGACAGAACTGTAGGGGCAAAAGGTAAAATGGTAGAAAGAGCAGTTAAATACTGGTTTAGAATAATTCATTGAAAAATGATATATTAAAACAATGCATGGTTGTACAGGAGAAAATGTGGAAGAAAAGAAACTTGGATTCACAAAATACGGATAATAATGGAGGAAATGGGTATGAGAGAAACTTCGGCAGAAAGAAACAATAACAGTAAGAATTTCTGAAGAGAAATTAGGACAAGGGTGGAGGGATATCGAACAGTAACATGTTCTGCTAGCTATCATACAAAAGACTAAAGAATTATTTTGAAATGCGTATAAAATAAATGCCTGTGTTCCTACTGCCCTTTTACTGACACATATTTTTGACAAAAGTGTCCAAAATAAATACAAAGCTGTATTAAATTACTTTTCACAACTGTCTTTGCATACATTCTGTGCGAAAGGTTTAACATATGTTTTCAAAAAAATTTCAGGCATATCGTTCTGTTGTAGAGGGCAACTGAACCAGTGTGGTAGTTTTTAAGGAAAACAGTAAAAAATTTCCTACTAGGTTTCGCAAGAGACGCATAATGCTTCAAGTATTCTGCTTGTATTCTTATTAAATAGATTCGTACAAAGTAGCAATTTTCATTTTAAAGTAGCTAAATAATATTTTCTATAAGATAACATGAAACAGACAAGGGGAAAATATTCTTATGCAAGATATGTCTAAACAAAATTTGAAAACATTAATGATATACATCACATCTTAGATTAAACCAAATAAATAATTGCATCTTTGTTATGTATTTACCCGTAATTTTATATCAAAGGATAATCACTTTTTCAACAATAAGAAATAAAATATTCCACCAAAATGTAAAATACAGATAAATTAGGACAAGAATAAACTGCAATTCACCCTGATATTTACACCAGTAATGACATACCTTTCTGTATTTATTGTGGTAAAATAAATTTCCTTAGGAAGTCATAATATGTACCTACAAATGCTACTTTTTAAATTTTACTAGCCTAAATTGTCATTGATATAGTAAACAACAAAATTAATACATAGTTTTACGATTATTTCTAAATGAAGTAATGTTGCGTTTCAGAGCAACCATCTCGGATATACCTTGCCATGCCTATGAGCCAACTTGCCACTATGCGAAATATGATGGAACTGTATCACTGAAGATTCCCTTTTTAATTAGCGTCCTCTAACGTGGTGTCATATCGGACAGTGAATGAGTGAAATGGGTGAAATAATGCTTAAATGAGCCCGAGGGCCATAGAGCTTTAAATAACCCGACATTCGTATTTTCAGAACAAGGGAAAAACTCGGTAAAAACCTTATTCGGATAACACAGTCGAAGCGAGATTCGAACTCGCGACCTCTGGGACGTGAGGTAGGCACGCTATCACCACGCCACATAGGCGAGCGCATCACAGAAGTACAGCCTGGTGCATAATTTCCTCCTCCACATACGGAGGACATGAGGCTTCGTGCAGTCATCTCGTGGGGAAACCGTGTATACAGAATAGATTATACGAGGATCTCTATTCCACGGTATGTTGAACATTACGGTAGGTATCACGCGCAGGTTTCTCTGTAGCACACGCTCCCCATGACGTCATGAGGTGTATGTGTAGCTGTATGCCGTGATCATCGTTATCACCAAAATAGCTGCCTGAAGTTACAGATGTAGATTTTCCGTATCAAATAAATCGCGTGCTCAGTTCTAACAATTACATTTAAATTAAAGGTAAAGAAACAATTTTTACTTTCTCTACTGGTAAGTAGAAGTATTGTATTCCACCCAAAATTCGATGTCGAGATTTCACCGGAAATATATGTTTTGAGGACCCCTAAATCCAAAAAGAGCATTTTTAGAAAAAGGTCCGTGTGTGTCTGTGTTAGACTGTGGACAGCATAAATCAAAAACGAAAAGTCGGTTAAAAACCAAAGTTGGTATTTAAGTTTAATGTCTTTCAAGGATGTGGCACGAAGATTTTGAAGAAAATTGTCCCACCCTAAACTACCCTTTTCATGGAAAATTTTTCGAAAATTTTGATTTTCTTGAAAATGGCTCTAACGATTTTAATTAAAATGTCATATGTTTGAGATATTTTTATGACAAATGAAATGTATATCTTGAATTTTCTGGCTATAGCCCCTGTAGTCGTATTTACTCTGGACGACTTTTGCATAACTGGTAAACCGTTAGAGATAGACCAAATCATACTGTAAAAACTGTAGATCTTGCTAAAATACACAATTTATGTCTCAATAAATTTTCTTGTAGGGTGAACCATTTCGGAGATATTCCTTGTTATGTGTGTGAGTTTCGGAAAACTTAGAGCTTTCGTGAAATGGATCGTTGTTCATTTTTTTACATGTTAAGTGTGTAAAGACAACAGAATCGCAAAGCTTTAAAACATTTGACTATCACACAAAGCCTACTGTATTCTAATATTCCCCTTGTACCTACAAGGAAATAAGCAATAAGATAATTTGTACAAATGTTTACCTTAACTAACAAGAAGAAGATAGAGGAATAAGAGTTTGTAAGAATGGTTAGTACAAGAGTAGAGAAAGTCATGTGAGTGCAACACATCAGATTTTTAAATTAGTAAACATAAACATTAAATAATACAACACTTGAAAGCGACGAAAACCTGTTTAACACAATGTTAAATTTGGGTTTCTTAATCTACATGCCACATAGCCTGCCAACATTTCTAGAAGTTGCACATTTTGGGAAGTGTGCATGTGTTACTGTTTGTTTGTTATATATGATCTAGTTGTTCAATAAGATGGTTAATAGAGGAAAAGAACTCATAATCATAATATTTCTGCTGGTCTCTTATCTAAATTCCTTTCTTCTTTCCCTAATTCTTTTGCCTCTTCATATTCACTTACAATTTTGCTGATGATCGTTGCATTTAATCTAACGCTAATATCCCGTGCATAATTCTCGGAACCATTGGGTCCAAGAAGCTAGGATTCTATTCCCTAATTCACGCTAGTTGGTAAGAAATCTATCAAAACCCCTCATTTGGGGAACGAAAGAAAAAAGGTTAAAAAAAAAAAAAGAAGAATCTGTCGTGATGCACTCACATTAATTTCTCTATTCTTGTGCTAACCATTCTTACAAACTCTTATTCTTTATCTTCTTCGTGTTAGTTGAGATAAGCATTTGCAGAAATTATCTTATTGCTTGTTTTCTTGCAACGGGAATATGGAAATGCAGTAGGCCTTGAGCGATAGTCAAACCTTTTAAAGCTTTCATTTCCGTTCTCTTTGCACGATTAATATAAAAAAAGTGGATAGCGATGTTCCACTTGACAGAAGTGTAAGTTCTCCAAAACTTACACAAATAAGGAGAAATATCTCCGAAATGGTTCACCCTACCAAAAGAAAAGAAATATTCAGACTTAAATTGTATGTTTTAGCAAGAAAGATCTAAATTGTTGTATAGTAAGATTTGCTCTATCTCTTACGGTTTACCAGTTATGCAAAAGTCATTCAGAGGAAATAGCACTTAATGGGCTATAGCCAGAAAATTCAAGATATACATTTCATTTGCCATAAAAATATCTCAAACTTAAGGTATTTTAATCAAAATCGTTAGAGCCATTTTCAAGAAAATCAAAGTCAAAATCAGTTTGATTTTTAACTGACTTTTCGTTTTTGAGCTATGCTGCCCACAGACACACACACACACACACACACACACACACACACACACACACACACACACACACACACACACACACACACATACACACAGACATTTTTCTAACAATGCCTTTTATTGGATTCAGGGGGCCTCAAAACATATATTTCTGGTGAAATCTCGACATCAAATTTTTGAGTTGGACACAATACTTCCTCTGCTTTAAGTAGTAGAGAAAGTGAAAATAGTTAATACCTTGCAGCAAAATGGTTAATATTCTTTAAAAAGTGACATACCGATGAAAGTAAATAAGTAGATGCATAAGGCATTAATGTATAGATATATTCAGAGAAAATTTGAATTTTGTATCCAGAGAAAATAGGCCATGAAATTTAACAATGGAGTGAGGTACTGGCCTGTCCCCTTAAATTCCTAAAGATTATCATCTCTAGTAGTTGTATTAAGGAACCGGGCGCTGACAACGTCTCAGCTCCAGTACCGCACCCCGCTCATGAGGCAGAGGTGGTGGACGCAGAGGCCGGGCGGTAGGCCTTGGCCCGAATGGGTTCTTGTTCCACGGGGTTACGGGTTTACTAGTTGTATTAATTCACAGAATATATAAAGCTGCTGTACCTGAGTGGAAGTGAAATAATCCGCCAGACTGAAGAAGAAGAGAAAGTGGAAGTAAACTAACACAAAATTCCAATAACTTTTTATATTTAAATGTACCGTTAAATAGATAATCGCGTTTAAAGGTGAGAGTGTGTGGCAAAGTGGTGCAATCTGTTGATCGGGTACTCAGCTTCTATCGGCGGTTTTTTTATAATAATAATTTGTTCTTTAACGACACTGTCAATTACCAGGATCTCATCAGCGTCGCCGGTGTGACGGAATTTTGTCCCGCATGTGTTATTTTACATGCCAGTAAATCTACTGATATGGAGCTGTCGTTTTTAAGCACACTTAAAAACCATCGGTCTGGGACGGATTTGAACCCGCGACCTTGGGATCAATAGGCCAGCGTCTAACCGACTGAGCCAACTATCTGCGGAATAATAAGTTATTTAATGCTGTATAAAAACCTTTTAAGTAACGTTAGCTATATATATCACCATCATCATCACGGTATAAGCCTTGTGGCTCGTTCCGACTTCAAGGAAATTAATCGGACCATCTCATTCGTGGCCTGCCAACATTTCTTCTACCTACAGGTTTATACTTGTGCACTATTTGTGGTGTACGGTCTTCGGTCATTCTCTGCACATGATCTTGCCATTTTTGCCTGTATGCAATGATTGTTTCATTTAGACTCTGAATTTCCAATTCTCTTCTAATATCCTCGTTTCTTTTCTTGTCTATGAGTCTATAACCTGCCACCTGTCTCAGAAATTTCATCTCAGCAGCCTCCACTTTCTTCTGTTGTGAGATAGTCAAGACCCAGTTTTCACACCCATAAAGCAGTACAGTTTTAACAAAGTTTGACGATTACAATTTTTAAAAGTTCTTTTTATTGTGCCACATATTGTTTGGAATTTGTTTATTTAGTTTTGTATATCTCTATTGCAGGTATATGACACAATATAGCCAAGATAATTAAAATCACTTTGATGTTGGATGGGTTTATCATTTATGCAAATTTTTGCTCTTAAATGGTTTATTCCTATAAAAGCCATTATTTCTGTTTTCTCATATGAAATTTGAAGACTATATTCTCTTGTAATATTATTTAATTCATGTATGGCTCTTTGTAAGTTATCTTCCGTCTCCACAATTAAAATCTGGTCATCAGCAAACAGCAATGTGTCAACATTTCTCCCCTTTATTTTAAAATGTGTTTTGAGCATAGTTTGCCATCGTACAACTGCGTCATTAATATATATATATATATATATATATATATATATATATATATATATTAAATAGGGTAGGTGACATATATATAATTCCTATGTTTTGCCGCACTGCGCCAGACACCAGAAAATTACGTGAAAGAGTAAGGCTATGGCTGATTACCCTGTGTTAAAAAATTTCCGCATGATTGCAAAGATTTTATTTGGTACGTTTAAAGATCTGAATATCTGGTCTGTTCTATCTGAGAGGCTTATGCCATGATAAGATAACGGCCCCACTTGGAAATGGATTCTTCTTTTAAACGCCGCGCAAAATTGGTGCTGAGGCTGGTAGCTAATAGCTTGAGCATTCCAAAGGTTATGAGTTGTGTAAAACCCATCTTGTGTTATTAATACCGTTATTCTGTATTGAATTAAACAATGTGATACTAGTGATTGCTAAACAATCAGGAAAGCGTAATGTGAGTTTACGCTCCACTGCAAAACGTTTAAACAAAATATATGTGCAATTGTTTACACGTTTGTGCAGTTCTCTTTAATTTTTAATATTCCCGATTTAAAACGGGACTAATGTCCTTTATGAAGGTATGTACTTACATAAAAAAATGGAATTTGTATAACATAATGCAGAAGTTTTTGGAAGAACTTTTGCTTCCAACAATTACTCCGACAAGCTGCGCGTGAGTATGTGCGAAAGATATCAAAATATTTCAAGAATTGTAGGTAAACAAATTTCACAGTGGTGTTCACGCCCAATGAACTCCACAGCCGCGGACTAGCCATTATTAACGTGGAAGCTTTGGAAACAAAAATGGCTTTAGAAACCTTATCGGGATAACTCCCTTTAGCGAAGCTCGAACTCGCGACCTCTTGGACGTGAGGCAGACACGCTACCACCACGCTACACTCTACACACAGGTGGGCACATGTGTCAGTAAACTACACTTTAGAAGACCTCTACAAATAGTTAAAACATATTTGATAAATGTCTTCATTGATGAACTTATTATCTCATGTAATTAATTCATAACTTAACTTTTGTACTGAGTGAGGCCTACTCTAGTTATTCAAGCCTTGGGCTGTTATATTAATTGAATTAAGTTGTATTGAACATGAAATGAATGACCTCATTTGTCACCAAAACCTAAATTAATGACTCTGAAACAGCAAGAATCTTTACAGTGAATTTGATAGCATTTAGTAAATGAAAGATAACACAGTTTCCAGAACTCAGCCCACGTAAGCAAAGACTCCTGCTGAGGATCACTAGACATTCTTGACCATGACCATACACACTAGCTTCAGTATATAAGGAAAACACTTCTCTTGTGACTTCCATTCGAGAGACAGCCATGAGGAAGGTACTATGTTTCTTTCTGTGCCTTCTGGCGTCCAGCTGGTCTGCTGATGATTCACCGAGTGTGAGGATATCTCATGGTGCCATAAAGGGCAGTACTACGACTACCAGACTTGGGAAACGTATATATAGCTTCAGAGGTATACCATATGTTAAGGCTCCTGTTGGTGACCTCAGGTTTCATGTAAGTACCTAATTTATGTATGTAACTGTAATTTAAACTGATGTAGTCTTCAGGGCGTGGCTTTGTCTTAGCCCTTCGGCTGTTGAATAACAGGCACTCATTTTCATAGTTTTTCTATACATGTTTATGGACAGAAGAGCTTATTGCTTTCTACACTATAAGTAGGGGAAGTATTGCATGCCAACTAAACTTTCGACGTCGAGGCTTCACCGTTACATGTGATTGGCCAATCCAATTCACCCCGTATTATTTTGAACCAATCATGCTCGACTATCACTGAGATCTTTCGAAATGAGGTTCTCACAACTGACTCGCAATTATTGTTGCATGTTTAAAGATACTTTGAAATCGAAAGTTCAATTGACGGCCGGTTTCCACTTTGCAATGACATTTAATCTAAGTACTCAGTAAGTAATAAATACACTGGTATTTAAGTGCTTGTCTTACGTGCTCGATTATAATTTTGAAGACCTTAGCTGGATCATATTTAATAGCATTCCTGATTTTGACAGAACCATCAAGGTGCACAGTAATAATTGAACGTTTTGATATTATGTTTAACATATCCAAATATATAATGGTCTAAGCTATCAGAGTGGAGAGATTTTTTTTTAATTTTTATATTTTTAGAAATGTTATGCAGAAAAGCGTGCGTATATGCAACTCCTGGTCTCATTCTTAAAATTATGATTATACCTTGTCTGTTAATCATTACGAATTTAAACCATGCTCTGCTTAGTTATTGGATTGTCACTAGCTCTCCAGTTAAAATAAATGTCATGTCCTATTAGTTCATAACTGCCTTTAATAGGCAACTGAGATTCCAGAATATCTTGCAGTTTTTAATTATTTTTTGTTTGTAAGCTTAAAAAATAAGAAAATAAACAATATAATATAAACAATAAAAAATCTATGCGTTATAATTTTATTGATATTGCTTACTCAATAAATCGCTGTTGTAAATACCACTCGTGAGTTCAATTTAAATCAGACAATATCGAGCATATCTAAATCACCCTTCATGTGAATGCAACACATCAGATTTTTAAAAATGTGATGCATTGCACTCATAACGCTTTCTCCACTCTTGTACTAACCACTCTTACAAACTCTTATTCCTATATCTTCTTCGTGTTAGTCGAGATAAACATTTGCAGCAATTATCTTATTATTTTGGACAATGGTCAAATCTTTTAAAGCTTTCAAATTCCGTTCTCTTTGCACGGATAACACATAAAAATGAATAATGATGTTCCATTTGACGAATGGTTAAGTATTACAGAAGTCACACAAATGACAGGGTATATCTCCGAAATGGTTAACTCTACAAAAAAATTTATTTGGACTTTTACTGCGTATTTTAACGAGATGTACATTTTTTTGTATAGTAAGATTTGATCTATCTCATATGGTCTACCAGTTATGCACAAGTTATCAGAGTAAAGAGGACTACATAAGTTCAAAATATACATTTCATATGCCATAAAAATGTCTCAAACATTGGCATTTTAATCAAAATCGTCGGAGCTATGTTCGAGAAAGTCAAACTGTTAGAAAAATGTTCCATGTAAAGGGAAGTTTTGGGACATTAAACTTAAATGTAACTTTGGGTTTTAACCGACTTTTCGTTTTTGAGTTATGGTATCCACAGACTCACAGACACACTCACACACACACACACACACACACACACACACACACACACACACACACACACACACACACACACACACACACACACACACAGACGGACATTTTTCTAGAAATGCGCTTTGGATTCAGGGGGGCTTAAAATACATATTTCCGGTGAAATCTCGACATCGATATTTTGGGTGGTGTACAATACATTCTCTACTTGCTATGCATAGTAGTAGGTAGGATAAGGGAAGTCTGGAACAGACCCAAATGCGCAAGATGGCCGCCATGCGTAATCTAAGGATTACTAGGTGAGATGGTACTAGAAGCAGGCGTTGTAGATGTTCTACTGATAATGGGATCAATTTCTAAGACAAATAGCAGGGACACACACGTGTTTATGTACGTTTGTAATAGATGAGTATTTTGTTCGCTATATCTAATGTATACATCCTAACGCAAGAGCTTTCTAATTTGATCCAATATATTACCCTCAACATAATGACACCTCGCCCTCCCTCCCCTCATCGCTGCGCTAACCTAACTTAGCCCAGCTCCTACTCTTTTACACTGTCTTTCATAATTTAACATAACCTAAGCCTCATACTTCTACTCGTATAACCTAACCTAATCTAACCTGGCATAGCCTAACCTAAGGTAGATCCTCTTATTATTATTTATTCTATTCTACTAACATGATACGTTCCTAGGCATTCATTCTGTCCTCTTATCATCTATCCTATTCCCTCCTCTGCTTATCTATTCTATCCTGTCATACGCTGTCCTGATCTCCCTCTAGGAATTTCATAAACATTTTGATACTATTTTGAGTCCTCTGATAGATCTTTTTAAGCACTTTTAGTATATTCAGGCTGCTTTTACAACATATTTAAGAACTTTTCAGACTATTTTGAAGATAATGCAGGTTATTTGATCGATTTTTCAGAGGTTTCATGGTATTTTGACGTTGTTTTATAGACCGTTAACATATATTTTAGTTGCTTTAGGCTGTGCAGGACGCTTTTACAAATTATTTTACACAACGGTCAGGCAATTTTGAGTGATTTAGACGCCATATTACATATTTGCAGGCTGTTTTGAGGTCCGTTTAGACTCGCTGGTAGATATTTCAGCCTGTTTACAAATATTCTGAAGACTTTTACGTCCAGTTTAAACATTTTTCAGAGTATTTTAGACGAATTTGACGTTATTTAAGGCAATCTGAGAGTTATTCTGGACGCACCTGTCTATTATTGTTTGCTTTAAGCACTTTGAAGGGTAGTGGAAGATAATTTTCACGATATCAGGGATACTGAACCGGCTGTTTCAAGGTTGTTAGACGTATCTCTACCAGTTAATTATCGTTTCAGCCATTTTAGAGACATTTTAAGCACTATAGGAGTATTTTAGACTTTGTCACCAACATTTTGGACGGTTTTCAGAATCCTTTGAAACACTTTTATAGGCGTTAGACGCTTTTAATGGTATTTTTCGAACACTAATTAAGACATTTCAGCTCCTTCACAGGTATTTTGAGGATTTTCAGGGCATCTTAGACTCGTGAGAAGCATTTTTTTCCGCCAGTTTGAAGATGTTTTAAGACACTCTAGTAGGCATTTTTAACGCTGCTAGAGGTATATTAATTGATTTAAGGACATTTTACTAAGTTTTCTTCAGTAATCGCTTTGTTTTATAGTAGTTGAAGAACAGTCTAACCTATCCAGTCATTCATTGCATTTCTCGCATTATTATTTTGATTACATTTCACTAATAACCTAACTCGGCAACAATCATCATTATCATAATAATAATCATCATCATTATCAACTACTCTATCTTATAGTCCAACTAAGCTAACCTAACCTAACCTGACCTAATGAGGAAATAGGGATGTTAAGGCAAGCAATGAAATAAAAAAGAATAATTGCAATGAGATAATTTTATTTAACTTATAAAGATGCATACACTAACATTAACATTTAGAAAACAAGTATACACTGCTGAAAGACGATAGCGTCCTCCTCAGTTCTTATTATTCACATTATCATTCTTCTCTCTTGGTTAGATGTGCCATTGGTGCACGAAGTTCATAGTTCAACAATCTTCAATTTTTTCTACAGACAAACTTTAAGTACCCATGTCTAGGCACTATTCTCGACACTGTAATGTCCATACGCATACGTCGATATTCCATCCTCTTCAATCACTCTCTTGTCATCGTGAGGTGATAAGGCTATTTTATTAGCTTCAACCGTAGAAATATTATGATGTCGGGATAGGATTAAATTCATAGGAGTTCTAACAATTTTCAAAGTTTTAAGGCACTCTACATAGCTATTGAAGTTGATGTATTGCTTAATGGCGCTACGTTTTATACCTTTAACTTTTTTTATCACAGAACCATCAATATCGATAGCATACATTTTGGGCCTAAGACCAACGAACCGATGAATGATTTTTCCACAGGCTTCATCTTTAAACTTTCCCAACACTTTTTTGTTTTGTGTAGAATAGCATATATGGCTAGCAGGGTAATCAGATGTATCCAGATGTTCAAGCATGTGTAATTTATCCTGGTATATATCAGCTGTAGTCACTCGATGGACGAAAGAATCTGTATCTGTATACAACAGTTTAAGATTTTCAGCTCCATAATATGGAAGTAACACATCGTATTGATACGAATACATTAGCGTCTTGGAGATGTCTAGCACACTCATACCAATGTATATAGGCTTGTTGAACACTATTTTACGAGAAGCCATATGTACAGCAGCAAGATTAGGTCCATATATGGTTCGATCAATGAATGTAGGTTTGGCTATGAGTTTTTCTAACGTTTTGCTGTTTGTCACAAGCCGTATATCCATGCGATTACGAATATTTTCCATAGTTTTTCCAAACATAGCATTATTGAATAGTTTATAAAGGTCCTTCTCAAAATCATTTCTAGCTTGTTGTCGCAGTCGGTTATTAAACTCGACGTAAGGTTTTAGCCAACACGACTGATGAAACTGAAGTGCTCGATGAATCTTTGTTAATAGTAGACCGTGACTAAGAGCTTGTTTCAAGGCCATGTAGTGTACCACATACTTCTTTCGGCACCCAAGATGAGCAATTAACTTCTCTGAAGACGATTTCCCCGGTTTCAGACTCTCAGGCAGGAAGGGCAAATCATTATGAAGATCGTGGAGCTCGACAGGATATTCGACATCGACTTCTAAGATGTATCCAAGGGGGTCATCTTCCTTCAATAAATCCAGGTCTATGTCTTCAGGAGAAACCCATTTAAACCCTCCATAAGGAAGGGCCTTACACATAGCCCAGCCATATTCGTTGTTTGCATCTTCGTATGTAATAAACTGGGAAGGTTTACGAGGATCATACTGTTCCATATATATATTATTAGCTTCAGCATACCGATGAGAAACCTGGCATAACCCTCCTCTTATACCAGATTCAACCATGAGCAGCTGATCGTAGTCCAGCAGCAATTGCAGCTCAATTCCTGTGTACAGTAGCATAGCATCCCACGTAAGTCCTGGAGAAGTGAAATAATGCGCAGGATCCACTTTGTGTGTTTTCAGAGTTTGGTCTCTGAACGTTTCAAAGACATCCGCTAGGAGAAGAACATCAGAGGTTAAGTAAATATCACTGTATTCACCTAAGTTTCTCACATTAAACTGGTTCCATACATTTCTAGCATGCTCATAGTCATCGCCGGTAATTTCTTCTTCATTTAATTTATTGTAGAATGCTTCCCTTGGAGGTAGATGAGTATCATTCAAAACGTCCCATGATGTGAGGTAATCATAGGGGAACACTCCCTTACGAGTCATCAAGCCAATCTTCTCTTCTCCAAAGTACTTCTCTGTTTCGGGATGCGTCGTGAGGTTTTTCACTAACTTGTCCAAGCTTGTACTCAGGAAACGGAAGGTATCCACAAACCTGAGTTTAATATCTCCAACATATTTTGAGAATGAGATATAGCTTTCTTCAGAGTTTGGTATTACCTCCACTCTTTCGCTTGTGCAACCTAACTCCTTAACAATAAAATGAGAGTCATATCCGCTCAGATTATGGACGAAAACAGGAATATAATTAGGTGTTTTACAGGCCAGGTTACATTTATTGTGTAAAGATCCTCTGTACACCCCGGACACATGATCGTGATCGCGAACCTTCCAATTATCTTCTGTAAATTCATGTCCACACAGGTAGCATATTGTAGAAGCATCGAACGATTCTTGTTCTTCAGCTGTAAGTTTCAGAGGCTTAGCAGATTTGTATAAGTCACTAATTTTCTTCGCAAGGGAAGTTAGATACTCTATGAACTTCTCAGCAGCATCATGACCTCGATACACGTAGGGATGTGTAGGAAGATCGGTTTCTACTTTGTCAACGCTGGATGACGGTTTGACGTAAACAGCAAAGCTCATTGGAGAATGACTTTGATAGGGTGTTGTATAGGAGGTTTCAGGATTAGAGGCGCAGGTATGGTAAGGAGTGAGAATGCTCTCAAAATCAGCATAGATGACATATGGCAGTTTCAACATTCTTTCCACGTTTTTGAATCTGACGATAGAGTTTTCTTTTGTAGGCATAACGCATCTAGCAATAGCATGTTGCATGCACATTTCTCTATGCTCTTCCAATTTTTTCATTCCACTTGGTCCATGTTGGTCATCAAAATGATTGAAACATCGTTTACATACATATATTTGCCCATGGTGTTTAGTTTTCTGCCCGCGAATAAGCTTCTCAAAATCCTTTACATATACATAGTGATGCTTGCCAGCTGAATCACTCAACAGAAGAAGATCGCGATGATCAGATAATTCTTCATTGACTACCTTTATAGGAAACACTTCATGTTTTTCATCCAGTCCAAACACATTTATGGACATATTGTTGAGCTTTTCAAATTTAGCGACTTCACCCAAGCTCGTAGGAAACGAAACGCATGAGAAATTGTATTTTTCTTGGTGATCCTTGTACTTGCCGACGCGATGAGCATTCTTATCAACGAATTTTGCAAGAACCGCATATATAAAGCAATTCTCGTCACTATAATTCTGAGGGTTTATGCAGGCTTTTCTCGCTTCCACAGATGCAGGTAGAGGAATATAGCTGCTCCCTCGAAGGACATTGTACTTGTTAATTCGGAGTCGAACTCCATCAACTGCTAGCAAGGCCCAGTTGCTTCCTTTCAACTGACATTCTTCCATTTCAGCATAAATCTTCTTAAATTCTGTTTCCAAGAGGGCGTCCATATCAGTTTCTAAAAACACAGGTTGGTTACGTGTTTTAAATGTTCTGTCACACGTCTCTCCATGAACATTCACAAATTGACAGTCGACCATGATGTTAATTTTCACACTTTTATGTATCGACAGTTCTTTGTTTATAGCTTGAATTATGCGATGTTTCGACTCCTCCAGATAAGTTTTCATATCCTTGAAGGTATCACAGCGAATATAATATGATTTAAGACGCCCTTCAAATGATGTTTCATATTCGGTCATATCACACCCATCCGTCATTGTCAAAAGTTGATGCTTGCTAGGCTCAGACTTGATTTTCTTGCAAGATATAGTTTTTTCACATCTTTCTTCATGTACGTCTCTTCTATGCTCAGTATCGCAAACATTACCACAATGTTTACACCTGTAGACTCGACCGCATATCAACTCATGTCTCTTCTTATCATAGTTGCGTAGAAAACGCTTATCACATTTGCTGCAGCTATAATCTGGTATAGCACTCAGAGACGATTCCACCACTCGTCCACTCCACATCTTTATAATATGTAGTGCAACACTTGTAAATTATATAAATCAATAATTGCTTATAGCGCACTACGCTAGTTCACCTTGATAACTTATCAAAGCTATTGAACGACAATCTCACTAAGAGAAACTCGTCCACTCGACTCGAAGCAAAACCATACAATGAAACTTCAAGATAGATCGAGGTATATTTATTCCGCTAACACGTACCTTATAAACGACTACGCGGTTCAAGATTAAGCGTGTATTTAAAAATAGATATATCAGGAAACTACGTGAGTCAAGATTAACTTGTTTCGTTTTCATTTGCCAGTTCAACGTTAACAGGCATTTCCCCGATTTTTTAAGTTTAAACAAGGTAAATTATATATCAACCATTGTATTTATACAAATAAATGTGTATAATCTTATACACTTTAATACCAAACACACACCCATACTCACACACAAACACATCCCAACCCACACACCCACACACGCAAACACACATACACACACCTCAACCCACATACACACGCACACCTACGTACATGCACACACAAACACACTCCAACCCACACACACATACACACGCATACATGCACACACGCACACATCCGCAAACACGCACGCAAAAACACATACCCCCAAGCACGTACACATGCAAACACACACACACACACACGCATACACACAAACACACACCCCCAACCTACACACACTCCCTCGCACACACACACACACACAAACACACATACACACACCTCAACCCACATACACACGCACACCTACGTACATGCACACACACAAACACATCCCAACCCACACACACACACAAACACGCATACACACAAACACACACCCCAACCTACACACACTCCCTCGCACACACACACACACAAACACACATACACACACCTCAACCTACATACACACGCACACCTACGTACATGCACACACACAAACACATCCCAACCCACACACCCACACACACACAAACACACATACACACAAACACACACCCCAACCTACACACACTCCCTCGCACACACACACACAAACACACATACACACACCTCAACCCACATACCAAACACACACCCATACTCACACACAAACACATCCCAACCCACACACCCACACACGCAAACACACATACACACACCTCAACCCACATACACACGCACACCTACGTACATGCACACACAAACACATCCCAACCCACACACACACATACATGCACACACACACACAGACACACGCCTGCACACAGACTCGCATATACATAAATAAGCGCCCACAGACACGCACATGCAAGAAATTCACACCGACGCTTCTAGTCTCGAACCAAGACTCTACGGCAAGCATTCTCCTTTTGAAAAGAGTATGTACAAAAGCATATATTTACTTTATTTCGATGCTTTATTCCTATTTGTTCAAGAATTATTTAACATTGAAATGTCCTCCGTACCAGTATTCGAACCAAGTCTATTAGGGATATAATTACATAAAACACAATGTTAGGTATTAAATGTGTCTTTTTTCCCCCCCTTAGGGTATAACCAACTGGCGATAAGAAATAAGAAAGAATTCGGGAAAGGAAAGAAAATCATGTATATATTCTCCGTAATAAAATTAAATGTCCAGTAATTCTGCTTTACGTTTCATTTAAATATATATTTTCCCATCAGTGAGTTAACAGACAGACATATTAGAGATGTCATTTTCTTTCGCTACATGCCAGCAAGCGGTAACGTAATCTAGACTCTTACAGTTGGGGAGGAGATAATAACCCTCCGCATGTTGCTACATTAGGGGGGAAATCCAGTGTTACGCTCACATAGTTTTCTCTACTCACTAACTGTTCATACAAACTCTTATTCCTTTCTCTTCTTCGTAGAAGTGGTCATAAGTTGTATTCTTGTGATTGTTTTTTTTATTTGTATTTTATTGTTTATTTCCATGTCGATACAAGGAGAATAATTATTAGAATACAGTATACCTTGAGTGTTAATGAAATCCTTTAAAGCTTTGAGATCCCGTTCTCTTTATACATATAGGTAACATATAAAACAATAAACAATGGTGTTGCACTTCAAGAAAGTTTTGTTTCCTGAAAGTGACACAAATAATGATAGATATCTCAGAAATGATTCACCCTAAAGAATATTCGCTGTTCTGCTAGCAATACCGGATGCGGGTGTAAATTTCAATTGCTCACAGATGACGAAGGGAGCTTACCGATGGATAGTGCGTGGGGAGAAAATATATCTGGGGTCCTACACTCACATGACCTTCTCTTCTACTAAACGTTCTTACAAACTCTTATTTCTATATAACTTTGCGTGTAAATGATCATAAACATTTGTACAACTTATCTTATTGCTTATTTCCTTGTAGGTGCAAGGGGAATGTTAGAATACAGTAGGCTTTATGCGATAGTCAAATCTTTTAAAGCTTTGAGATTCCGTTCTCTATGCACACTCAACATATAAAAAAATGAACAATGATGTTGCATTTCACGAAAGTTTTAAGTTTCCCGAAAGTGACACAAATAACAATGGATATCTCAGAAATGGCTCACCCTAAAGAACATTTATTTAGACATAAATTGTATATTTTAATGAGATTTTCATTACAGTATAGTAAGATTTGGTATATCCCAGCACGTTTACCTGTTATGCAAAAACCCGTCGACAGCAAATACGACTACAGGGCCATAGCCAGAAAATTTAAAAATCTTCATTTCATTTAACATAAAATATATCAAACATATATAATTTGATTAAAAATCGTTAGACTTTTCAAGAAAATTAAAATTCTGAAAAATCATACATGTAAGGGTACAGTTTAGGCCAGAGGATTATTTCCTTTAAAATCTTAGTGACGTCTCCCATAAACCCATTAAACTTAAATAGCAATTTGGTTTATAACTGACTTTTCTATTTGAGTTATGCCGTTCACAGACTGACAAACACACATATACATACAAACACATACGCGCGCGCGCACACGAACAAACAGAGGTCACCAATCCTTTTACAGCCTGTTCACTTATGTCTCTGTTGCACCCCATATATCTCCAGTCAACACTAGTCTCATATACGCCTCTCTTGCACTAAAATGAGTAGCTATAGAATATATGTTCTAGACCACTTTCAAGGTCATAGGGGGGGGTGGGGGAGGGGTGGGGGTGGTAATCTCAAGTCATTCAAGATGGCCGCTATACATGGTATATGTTCTAGACCAAATTCAAGGTCATAGGGGGGTGGGGGAGGGGTGGGGGTGGTAATCTCAAGGTCATTCAATATGGCCACTAAACATGGTATATTTTCTAGACCAAATTCAAGGTCATAGGAGGGGTGGGGGGAGGGGGTGGGGGGGTGGTAATCTCAAGTCATTCAAGATGGCCGCTATACATGGTATATTTTCACGACCACTTTCAAGGTCATAGGGGGAGAGGGATGGGGGGGGGGGGACTCCAGCATGACGGTTTAAGGTTGAGGGGGTGGTAATATAAGGGTCATATTACTGGGGAGGAAGGAGATCCCATTCTGACTTTCTCAGAAAGAATGTAGTCTCCCCCTGCATCCTTAGAGATTGCATGAAACTATGTTCTATAGCTACTCATTTTAGTGCAAGAGAGGCGTATATGAGACTAGTGTTGACTGGAGATATATGGGGTGCAACAGAGACATAAGTGAACAGGCTGTAAAAGGATTGGTGACCTCTGTTTGTTCGTGTGCGCGCGCGCGTATGTGTTTGTATGTATATGTGTGTTTGTCAGTCTGTGAACGGCATAACTCAAATAGAAAAGTCAGTTATAAACCAAATTGCTATTTAAGTTTAATGGGTTTATGGGAGACGTCACTAAGATTTTAAAGGAAATAATCCTCTGGCCTAAACTGTACCCTTACATGTATGATTTTTCAGAATTTTAATTTTCTTGAAAAGTCTAACGATTTTTAATCAAATTATATATGTTTGATATATTTTATGTTAAATGAAATGAAGATTTTTAAATTTTCTGGCTATGGCCCTGTAGTCGTATTTGCTGTCGACGGGTTTTTGCATAACAGGTAAACGTGCTGGGATATACCAAATCTTACTATACTGTAATGAAAATCTCATTAAAATATACAATTTATGTCTAAATAAATGTTCTTTAGGGTGAGCCATTTCTGAGATATCCATTGTTATTTGTGTCACTTTCGGGAAACTTAAAACTTTCGTGAAATGCAACATCATTGTTCATTTTTTTATATGTTGAGTGTGCATAGAGAACGGAATCTTTTAAAGATTTGACTATCGCATAAAGCCTACTGTATTCTAACATTCCCCTTGCACCTACAAGGAAATAAGCAATAAGATAAGTTGTACAAATGTTTATGATCATTTACACGCAAAGTTATATAGAAATAAGAGTTTGTAAGAACGTTTAGTAGAAGAGAAGGTCATGTGAGTGTAGGACCCCAGATATATTTTCTCCCCACGCACTATCCATCGGTAAGCTCCCTTCGTCATCTGTGAGCAATTGAAATTTACACCCGCATCCGGTATTGCTAGCAGAACAGCGAATATTCTTTAGGGTGAATCATTTCTGAGATATCTATCATTATTTGTGTCACTTTCAGGAAACAAAACTTTCTTGAAGTGCAACACCATTGTTTATTGTTTTATATGTTACCTATATGTATAAAGAGAACGGGATCTCAAAGCTTTAAAGGATTTCATTAACACTCAAGGTATACTGTATTCTAATAATTATTCTCCTTGTATCGACATGGAAATAAACAATAAAATACAAATAAAAAAAACAATCACAAGAATACAACTTATGACCACTTCTACGAAGAAGAGAAAGGAATAAGAGTTTGTATGAACAGTTAGTGAGTAGAGAAAACTATGTGAGCGTAACACTGGATTTCCCCCCTAATGTAGCAACATGCGGAGGGTTATTATCTCCTCCCCAACTGTAAGAGTCTAGATTACGTTACCGCTTGCTGGCATGTAGCGAAAGAAAATGACATCTCTAATATGTCTGTCTGTTAACTCACTGATGGGAAAATATATATTTAAATGAAACGTAAAGCAGAATTACTGGACATTTAATTTTATTACGGAGAATATATACATGATTTTCTTTCCTTTCCCGAATTCTTTCTTATTTCTTATCGCCAGTTGGTTATACCCTAAGGGGGGGAAAAAAGACACATTTAATACCTAACATTGTGTTTTATGTAATTATATCCCTAATAGACTTGGTTCGAATACTGGTACGGAGGACATTTCAATGTTAAATAATTCTTGAACAAATAGGAATAAAGCATCGAAATAAAGTAAATATATGCTTTTGTACATACTCTTTTCAAAAGGAGAATGCTTGCCGTAGAGTCTTGGTTCGAGACTAGAAGCGTCGGTGTGAATTTCTTGCATGTGCGTGTCTGTGGGCGCTTATTTATGTATATGCGAGTCTGTGTGCAGGCGTGTGTCTGTGTGTGTGTGTGCATGTATGTGTGTGTGTGGGTTGGGATGTGTTTGTGTGTGCATGTACGTAGGTGTGCGTGTGTATGTGGGTTGAGGTGTGTGTATGTGTGTTTGCGTGTGTGGGTGTGTGGGTTGGGATGTGTTTGTGTGTGAGTATGGGTGTGTGTTTGGTATGTGGGTTGAGGTGTGTGTATGTGTGTTTGTGTGTGTGTGTGCGAGGGAGTGTGTGTAGGTTGGGGTGTGTGTTTGTGTGTATGTGTGTTTGTGTGTGTGTGGGTGTGTGGGTTGGGATGTGTTTGTGTGTGTGCATGTACGTAGGTGTGCGTGTGTATGTAGGTTGAGGTGTGTGTATGTGTGTTTGTGTGTGTGTGTGTGCGAGGGAGTGTGTGTAGGTTGGGGTGTGTGTTTGTGTGTATGCGTGTTTGTGTGTGTGTGTGGGTTGGGATGTGTTTGTGTGTGTGCATGTACGTAGGTGTGCGTGTGTATGTGGGTTGAGGTGTGTGTATGTGTGTTTGTGTGTGTGTGTGTGTGCGAGGGAGTGTGTGTAGGTTGGGGGTGTGTGTTTGTGTGTATGCGTGTGTGTGTGTGTGTGTTTGCATGTGTACGTGCTTGGGGGTATGTGTTTTTGCGTGCGTGTTTGCGGATGTGTGCGTGTGTGCATGTATGCGTGTGTATGTGTGTGTGGGTTGGAGTGTGTTTGTGTGTGCATGTACGTAGGTGTGCGTGTGTATGTGGGTTGAGGTGTGTGTATGTGTGTTTGCGTGTGTGGGTGTGTGGGTTGGGATGTGTTTGTGTGTGAGTATGGGTGTGTGTTTGGTATTAAAGTGTATAAGATTATACACATTTATTTGTATAAATACAATGGTTGATATATAATTTACCTTGTTTAAACTTAAAAAATCGGGGAAATGCCTGTTAACGTTGAACTGGCAAATGAAAACGAAACAAGTTAATCTTGACTCACGTAGTTTCCTGATATATCTATTTTTAAATACACGCTTAATCTTGAACCGCGTAGTCGTTTATAAGGTACGTGTTAGCGGAATAAATATACCTCGATCTATCTTGAAGTTTCATTGTATGGTTTTGCTTCGAGTCGAGTGGACGAGTTTCTCTTAGTGAGATTGTCGTTCAATAGCTTTGATAAGTTATCAAGGTGAACTAGCGTAGTGCGCTATAAGCAATTATTGATTTATATAATTTACAAGTGTTGCACTACATATTATAAAGATGTGGAGTGGACGAGTGGTGGAATCGTCTCTGAGTGCTATACCAGATTATAGCTGCAGCAAATGTGATAAGCGTTTTCTACGCAACTATGATAAGAAGAGACATGAGTTGATATGCGGTCGAGTCTACAGGTGTAAACATTGTGGTAATGTTTGCGATACTGAGCATAGAAGAGACGTACATGAAGAAAGATGTGAAAAAACTATATCTTGCAAGAAAATCAAGTCTGAGCCTAGCAAGCATCAACTTTTGACAATGACGGATGGGTGTGATATGACCGAATATGAAACATCATTTGAAGGGCGTCTTAAATCATATTATATTCGCTGTGATACCTTCAAGGATATGAAAACTTATCTGGAGGAGTCGAAACATCGCATAATTCAAGCTATAAACAAAGAACTGTCGATACATAAAAGTGTGAAAATTAACATCATGGTCGACTGTCAATTTGTGAATGTTCATGGAGAGACGTGTGACAGAACATTTAAAACACGTAACCAACCTGTGTTTTTAGAAACTGATATGGACGCCCTCTTGGAAACAGAATTTAAGAAGATTTATGCTGAAATGGAAGAATGTCAGTTGAAAGGAAGCAACTGGGCCTTGCTAGCAGTTGATGGAGTTCGACTCCGAATTAACAAGTACAATGTCCTTCGAGGGAGCAGCTATATTCCTCTACCTGCATCTGTGGAAGCGAGAAAAGCCTGCATAAACCCTCAGAATTATAGTGACGAGAATTGCTTTATATATGCGGTTCTTGCAAAATTCGTTGATAAGAATGCTCATCGCGTCGGCAAGTACAAGGATCACCAAGAAAAATACAATTTCTCATGCGTTTCGTTTCCTACGAGCTTGGGTGAAGTCGCTAAATTTGAAAAGCTCAACAATATGTCCATAAATGTGTTTGGACTGGATGAAAAACATGAAGTGTTTCCTATAAAGGTAGTCAATGAAGAATTATCTGATCATCGCGATCTTCTTCTGTTGAGTGATTCAGCTGGCAAGCATCACTATGTATAGATTCAGCTGGCAAGCATCACTATGTATATGTAAAGGATTTTGAGAAGCTTATTCGCGGGCAGAAAACTAAACACCATGGGCAAATATATGTATGTAAACGATGTTTCAATCATTTTGATGACCAACATGGACCAAGTGGAATGAAAAAATTGGAAGAGCATAGAGAAATGTGCATGCAACATGCTATTGCTAGATGCGTTATGCCTACAAAAGAAAACTCTATCGTCAGATTCAAAAACGTGGAAAGAATGTTGAAACTGCCATATGTCATCTATGCTGATTTTGAGAGCATTCTCACTCCTTACCATACCTGCGCCTCTAATCCTGAAACCTCCTATACAACACCCTATCAAAGTCATTCTCCAATGAGCTTTGCTGTTTACGTCAAACCGTCATCCAGCGTTGACAAAGTAGAAACCGATCTTCCTACACATCCCTACGTGTATCGAGGTCATGATGCTGCTGAGAAGTTCATAGAGTATCTAACTTCCCTTGCGAAGAAAATTAGTGACTTATACAAATCTGCTAAGCCTCTGAAACTTACAGCTGAAGAACAAGAATCGTTCGATGCTTCTACAATATGCTACCTGTGTGGACATGAATTTACAGAAGATAATTGGAAGGTTCGCGATCACGATCATGTGTCCGGGGTGTACAGAGGATCTTTACACAATAAATGTAACCTGGCCTGTAAAACACCTAATTATATTCCTGTTTTCGTCCATAATCTGAGCGGATATGACTCTCATTTTATTGTTAAGGAGTTAGGTTGCACAAGCGAAAGAGTGGAGGTAATACCAAACTCTGAAGAAAGCTATATCTCATTCTCAAAATATGTTGGAGATATTAAACTCAGGTTTGTGGATACCTTCCGTTTCCTGAGTACAAGCTTGGACAAGTTAGTGAAAAACCTCACGACGCATCCCGAAACAGAGAAGTACTTTGGAGAAGAGAAGATTGGCTTGATGACTCGTAAGGGAGTGTTCCCCTATGATTACCTCACATCATGGGACGTTTTGAATGATACTCATCTACCTCCAAGGGAAGCATTCTACAATAAATTAAATGAAGAAGAAATTACCGGCGATGACTATGAGCATGCTAGAAATGTATGGAACCAGTTTAATGTGAGAAACTTAGGTGAATACAGTGATATTTACTTAACCTCTGATGTTCTTCTCCTAGCGGATGTCTTTGAAACGTTCAGAGACCAAACTCTGAAAACACACAAAGTGGATCCTGCGCATTATTTCACTTCTCCAGGACTTACGTGGGATGCTATGCTACTGTACACAGGAATTGAGCTGCAATTGCTGCTGGACTACGATCAGCTGCTCATGGTTGAATCTGGTATAAGAGGAGGGTTATGCCAGGTTTCTCATCGGTATGCTGAAGCTAATAATATATATATGGAACAGTATGATCCTCGTAAACCTTCCCAGTTTATTACATACGAAGATGCAAACAACGAATATGGCTGGGCTATGTGTAAGGCCCTTCCTTATGGAGGGTTTAAATGGGTTTCTCCTGAAGACATAGACCTGGATTTATTGAAGGAAGATGACCCCCTTGGATACATCTTAGAAGTCGATGTCGAATATCCTGTCGAGCTCCACGATCTTCATAATGATTTGCCCTTCCTGCCTGAGAGTCTGAAACCGGGGAAATCGTCTTCAGAGAAGTTAATTGCTCATCTTGGGTGCCGAAAGAAGTATGTGGTACACTACATGGCCTTGAAACAAGCTCTTAGTCACGGTCTACTATTAACAAAGATTCATCGAGCACTTCAGTTTCATCAGTCGTGTTGGCTAAAACCTTACGTCGAGTTTAATAACCGACTGCGACAACAAGCTAGAAATGATTTTGAGAAGGACCTTTATAAACTATTCAATAATGCTATGTTTGGAAAAACTATGGAAAATATTCGTAATCGCATGGATATACGGCTTGTGACAAACAGCAAAACGTTAGAAAAACTCATAGCCAAACCTACATTCATTGATCGAACCATATATGGACCTAATCTTGCTGCTGTACATATGGCTTCTCGTAAAATAGTGTTCAACAAGCCTATATACATTGGTATGAGTGTGCTAGACATCTCCAAGACGCTAATGTATTCGTATCAATACGATGTGTTACTTCCATATTATGGAGCTGAAAATCTTAAACTGTTGTATACAGATACAGATTCTTTCGTCCATCGAGTGACTACAGCTGATATATACCAGGATAAATTACACATGCTTGAACATCTGGATACATCTGATTACCCTGCTAGCCATATATGCTATTCTACACAAAACAAAAAAGTGTTGGGAAAGTTTAAAGATGAAGCCTGTGGAAAAATCATTCATCGGTTCGTTGGTCTTAGGCCCAAAATGTATGCTATCGATATTGATGGTTCTGTGATAAAAAAAGTTAAAGGTATAAAACGTAGCGCCATTAAGCAATACATCAACTTCAATAGCTATGTAGAGTGCCTTAAAACTTTGAAAATTGTTAGAACTCCTATGAATTTAATCCTATCCCGACATCATAATATTTCTACGGTTGAAGCTAATAAAATAGCCTTATCACCTCACGATGACAAGAGAGTGATTGAAGAGGATGGAATATCGACGTATGCGTATGGACATTACAGTGTCGAGAATAGTGCCTAGACATGGGTACTTAAAGTTTGTCTGTAGAAAAAATTGAAGATTGTTGAACTATGAACTTCGTGCACCAATGGCACATCTAACCAAGAGAGAAGAATGATAATGTGAATAATAAGAACTGAGGAGGACGCTATCGTCTTTCAGCAGTGTATACTTGTTTTCTAAATGTTAATGTTAGTGTATGCATCTTTATAAGTTAAATAAAATTATCTCATTGCAATTATTCTTTTTTATTTCATTGCTTGCCTTAACATCCCTATTTCCTCATTAGGTCAGGTTAGGTTAGGTTAGCTTAGTTGGACTATAAGATAGAGTAGTTGATAATGATGATGATTATTATTATGATAATGATGATTGTTGCCGAGTTAGGTTATTAGTGAAATGTAATCAAAATAATAATGCGAGAAATGCAATGAATGACTGGATAGGTTAGACTGTTCTTCAACTACTATAAAACAAAGCGATTACTGAAGAAAACTTAGTAAAATGTCCTTAAATCAATTAATATACCTCTAGCAGCGTTAAAAATGCCTACTAGAGTGTCTTAAAACATCTTCAAACTGGCGGAAAAAAATGCTTCTCACGAGTCTAAGATGCCCTGAAAATCCTCAAAATACCTGTGAAGGAGCTGAAATGTCTTAATTAGTGTTCGAAAAATACCATTAAAAGCGTCTAACGCCTATAAAAGTGTTTCAAAGGATTCTGAAAACCGTCCAAAATGTTGGTGACAAAGTCTAAAATACTCCTATAGTGCTTAAAATGTCTCTAAAATGGCTGAAACGATAATTAACTGGTAGAGATACGTCTAACAACCTTGAAACAGCCGGTTCAGTATCCCTGATATCGTGAAAATTATCTTCCACTACCCTTCAAAGTGCTTAAAGCAAACAATAATAGACAGGTGCGTCCAGAATAACTCTCAGATTGCCTTAAATAACGTCAAATTCGTCTAAAATACTCTGAAAAATGTTTAAACTGGACGTAAAAGTCTTCAGAATATTTGTAAACAGGCTGAAATATCTACCAGCGAGTCTAAACGGACCTCAAAACAGCCTGCAAATATGTAATATGGCGTCTAAATCACTCAAAATTGCCTGACCGTTGTGTAAAATAATTTGTAAAAGCGTCCTGCACAGCCTAAAGCAACTAAAATATATGTTAACGGTCTATAAAACAACGTCAAAATACCATGAAACCTCTGAAAAATCGATCAAATAACCTGCATTATCTTCAAAATAGTCTGAAAAGTTCTTAAATATGTTGTAAAAGCAGCCTGAATATACTAAAAGTGCTTAAAAAGATCTATCAGAGGACTCAAAATAGTATCAAAATGTTTATGAAATTCCTAGAGGGAGATCAGGACAGCGTATGACAGGATAGAATAGATAAGCAGAGGAGGGAATAGGATAGATGATAAGAGGACAGAATGAATGCCTAGGAACGTATCATGTTAGTAGAATAGAATAAATAATAATAAGAGGATCTACCTTAGGTTAGGCTATGCCAGGTTAGATTAGGTTAGGTTATACGAGTAGAAGTATGAGGCTTAGGTTATGTTAAATTATGAAAGACAGTGTAAAAGAGTAGGAGCTGGGCTAAGTTAGGTTAGCGCAGCGATGAGGGGAGGGAGGGCGAGGTGTCATTATGTTGAGGGTAATATATTGGATCAAATTAGAAAGCTCTTGCGTTAGGATGTATACATTAGATATAGCGAACAAAATACTCATCTATTACAAACGTACATAAACACGTGTGTGTCCCTGCTATTTGTCTTAGAAATTGATCCCATTATCAGTAGAACATCTACAACGCCTGCTTCTAGTACCATCTCACCTAGTAATCCTTAGATTACGCATGGCGGCCATCTTGCGCATTTGGGTCTGTTCCAGACTTCCCTTATCCTACCTACTCATAGTAGAGAAGGTAAAAATGTTTATCTCAATGGACATGTAGGATAAGCTTTAATAAGAATGTTTAAAGAAGGATGGAGAAAGTCATGTGAGTGTAACATCAGATTTTAAAAATATTTTCCAGAAAAGAATACATTTTTAAGTAATGTGATTCATTGGTTATTCAAACTCTTCAAGCAGATCCTTCCAAAAGATGTTCGAATACCCTTAGGATTATTATTTGTTCAATATATTGTATTGTGTTGCCTAATGTTGTAATTCCTCATTTAGCAATTAATACATGCCCATAGGGAATAAGATTAGCTATGAATAAAAGGCTGCTTCAACCAACAATATATTCATGGTTTATGCAGACATAGCCTCAGTAACATTGGAGTGTATTTGTTGGTTATTTCATTACTTTACTTAATTTTTCAAGTAGCAATTTCCTGACACTTTTAACTATTATAGGGACTCATGAATCTATCTATATATCTATATATACACATACAGATATGTATAAGTATATATGTATATATGTACACACATATATCATATACAAATATTGGACCTTGACACCTTACTCCCGGAGCATTAATTTATTTCAGCTATTTATCTAAACATAATTATATTATTTTACATAATGAAACATTATTCTTGAGTAACAAAAGTACAGTCAAAACATTCCACTATATCAACATTAATATACCCCTTTAGATCTTGTAAATAAAAAATATTTGTAAGAAATGTCTTAAGATGTGAGAAGCAATAGCTCAGGAATAAAATTCTGCCTGTGGTGCAGTAAACAAAGCGCCAGAGAAGTCCCCCAACAAAACCAACTACGTGGACACTTCCTTTTTCTTTCTTTCTTTCTTTCTTTCTTTCTTTCTTTCTTTCTCTTTCTTTCTTTCTTCTTTCTTTCTTTCTTTCTTTCTTTCTTTCTTTCTTTCTTTCTTCTTTCTTCTTTCTTTCTTTCTTTCTTTCTTTCTTTCTTTCTTTCTTTCTTTCTTTCTTTCTTTCTTTCTTTCTTTCTTTCTTTCTTTCTTCTTCTTCTTTCTTTCTTTCTTTCTTTCTTTCTTTCTTTCTTTCTTTTCTTTCTTTCTTTCTTTCTTCTTTCTTTCTTTCTTTCTTTCTTTCTTTCTTTCTTTCTTTCTTTCTTTCTTTTCTTTCTTTCTTTCTTTCTTTCTTTCTTTCTTTCTTTCTTTCTTTCTTTCTTTCTTTCTTCTTTCTTTCTTTCTTTCTTTCTTTCTTTCTTTCTTTCTTTCTTTCTTTCTTTCTTTCTTTCTTTCTTTCTTTCTTTCTTTCTTTCTTTCTTTCTTTCTTTCTTTCTTTCTTTCTTTCTTTCTTTCTTTCTTTGTTTGTTTGTTTGTTTGTTTGTTTGTTTGTTTGTTTGTTTGTTTCTTTGTTTGTTTGTTTCTTTCTTTTTTCTTTCTTTCTTTCTTTCTCTTTTCTTTTCTTTTTCTCATCTCAACAATAGCTTGTGTGATTTTTGATATATTACACGTTCAACATACTGATGTTCGAAATGACGTTTAAGTTTTATATGTTGATTTTCCTGTAAATGGCCCATTAAAGTGCTGTACTTATCTTTATAAACCACAAAATACCCAACAAATCCCTCTGAAGAATGGATTCCCTTAAAATACACCATTTAGTCCAATAATTCCTTTGGAGCACTAGGTCTGTGGCTATCCATTTTAATTTTAAGTTGTTTGGAAAAAACCCGTTTCGCATGATCTCAATGCAAATATATAAATATACGAAGGAAAGAGAAATGAATGAAAATTTGAAGTAAAACACTGAAAACACTGGGTGCAGTGTTGTTCACACGTAACTTTAAAATAATTTACTGGAATGCATTTACTCGTGTATGACGTGCAAAAAATCACTTTTTATATGAGTAGTATAGCACACCCACAATTGATACTTGGCAATTTGACGTGAAGATTACACGAAGTTATGTGACTGTTATACATCAATGTTTTGTATTTTTGTATTCAGTAAGACGCACTTAAGGGGAAGAGCAGAACACTACAAAATATAGCAATATTAATTGAAAAAAATGTTTCAGGTACCAGTGCCACTTGATCCTTGGGATGGTGTTTTGGATGCTACTGAAGACGGAGCAGTTTGTCCACCATCACAAAGTGGTGGAAATGTGGACCTGCCAAGGTCTGAAGACTGTTTATTCCTAAATATTTACACAACTCAGGTAATTCTTTTATGAGAAAATTGTTAATAATGAACAATGCAAGCTTAATGATACGTACAGTGAACAAACATTTTAAAATTTTAGCTTTCAGGAAGAAAAGGTGTTACAAAGAGGCCAGTAATAGTATTTTTCCATCCGGGGGCATGGTTCAGCTTCACATCACACAGCCTCGTGTTTGGCCCCGAGTATATGCTGGACAAAGACGTAGTACTCGTCACAGCAAACTACAGACTTGGTGTACTTGGTGAGTACGTCATGTTACATTTAAGGACATCTCTTATTTCAACCTAGGCTCAGTGTAACAGAGGTCCTGGGATACATTACCGTGGACCAGGGACTGACCATGGGGTTTATGTGGTTTCTCAGGGTCCGTAGGCAAATGTTGGGATGGTTTCGTGTCCATCATTTCCTAACATTTGTTTCACAACTGTAGGACCAGGCGTCGGTGTGTTGCGGCTGGTCGATGGAGGTGCGATTTAGAAAGCCTTCTCTCTGACTGGACTGCTACCGGACCCGCCTTCTGAAGCGGCTGTATGGGCAACCATACAGGGGTTCTGAGCAGGATGTCTGGTGTTAGATGCATTCAATCTAGAATCGTTAAGAATTCTGTTCAGATACAACCAAAACTTCAAAACAACAACATACCATAATATGTGGGCAGGCGCGAGAGATCATTCATTCGTCTTGCATTTCTTACTATACACAAAGTTACTAGTATTTCGCTGTTCTAGAGTAGCCGTCAGGAACGATGGCGGTAAATAACATTTAACGAGCAGGTAGGGCTAATAGGGGCTGTACTGCATTGCAACTGTTTCCCATCTTTCTCAGGAAGTATTTGTACACATTAATCACTATTTCTCTGACTTGACTGAGAGTAACGCAACCTTGTTTTTCCTTCTGCCATCGTCGGAACCCTTAACAAAGTTGCTATCACATAATGGAATGAGCTTATTGCTCGGAATTATTGAATTTCACTATTAAACTGTAGGTAACTACTCCTACATGCTTTCTGAAGCTGACTACGCCTGATTGGCTAGAAAACACGTGACTGTGACGTCGTTGGATATTAGACTTTTGCGCAACCTCCTTGTTTGTGATAGCAACTTATGGTAAGCAAGATAACAAGCGAACGCAGCGCTCGACAACCAAGGTCGATTTACCTTGTCGTTTTGCCAGCAGGACGATAGTCCTTCCTCGGAAAGTGTTTACTTCATTCATAAAACAGCTGTTCTTTAAGGACAAGTAATGCAACGTGTGCTTCAGCGCTGCTATATTGTCAAATATATTTCAAATCAGTATAAAAACCTTTTATTGACATCTATTCTTTACTTAAAGGTATACGAACTCGAGCCCCTTCCTCCTGCACGGAAATATACATAAAATAAGTACGTACTTATTAGAAAAGTATACAGAAGTTAATGTGGAACAAAAGGTGTGGCAATTTAGAAATACATGCTTTGATTAAAACTTTTTGGTAAGTGTAGGAAAGAATTTAAAAAGTGCTTGTGTTAAGAGAAATAGGATGGAGAAGAATTGGTGGTACGAAGGTACAAATACATTTTACAATAATGAACCGTAATAATAATAATAACAATAATAATAATAATAATAATAATAATAATAATAATAATAATAATAATAATAATAATAATAATGATAATGACAATGACAATGACAATGACAATGACAATGACAGTGAAAGTGACAGTGACAGTGACAGTGACAGTGACAGTGATAATAATAATAATAATAATAATAATAATAATAATAATAATAATAATAATAATAATAATAATAATAATAATAATAATAATAATAATAATAATAATAATAATAATAATAATAATAATAATAATAATAATAATAATAATAATAATAATGAACAATCCTTAATGACTCCCTTATACAGTACCCTTATCGCCCTTGCGTCCTCCAGGCGCAAGCAGGGCTACGAATGCATGCTGGCAAGGGGCGGTGAGGGGGGGGGGGGGTCGTGCGCCGACTCCCCCGACTCTAAGACGCCACCTTTCTATCAGGATAGCTACTCAATTGGCATCACGAGGTCAATTGCACCCCTGACTAGAGCTCCCAGCGGAAAAAGATCCCCACCCCGGTACAGGGAGCGAACCAGGTTCCGCGTCATAAGCAGAAATAATAACATAAAAGTAGCATCGAATTTCTGTCTTGGTGAATAACACACAAAATGGCAAAGTCTATAATTACGAACAATCATTTCTATAGCATCCAGCAACATGCAAACAGCTCTGAGTGCAGTAGAATGTAAACATGTTAAAAATGTGTGAAAAAATAAACTGGTTATTTATGTAGGATATAACTTCCTTGTGTACACCCGTGGAACCAAAACAAGAATAAAATATTAACATATGGGTTAGTAATATTAAGATTTGGAACTTGTGACAACTTGTTGCTGACGCTACACAACTGTATTGCGGATGGTGTAAACAAAGCGCTGTGCCGTATTGGACTTAGACGAATTTGGCGTTCGAGACAAGATTCATGTTTTTGTACACGAACGTACTTCAACTTCCTTCAAGAAATGTTACAGTTTTAACTATCCATGACATTGTCTTTGTATATATAATTTTGTAATCCTAACAAACAAAAAGAAAAGGAAAAAACATGTTTCTTGCAGGTTACCTCAGTGCAAATGACTCAGTACTATCAGGAAATTATGGAATGAAGGACCAAGTAGCAGTTCTGAGATGGGTCAAACAAAACATAGCAGCATTTGGTGGAGATCCCAACAGTGTTACCATCTCAGGATGCAGTGCAGGAAGTGCTAGTGTTATGTTGCACATGGTATCGCCAATGTCTAGAGGTTGGTAAATCAATGAATTTATTGCATCATTCATGGTATGAAAAATTTCATGTGTTGCACCCTCATGACTTTCGTTACCCTTGTAGTAACTAACTATTCCTATAAACTCTTATTTCTTTATCTTCTTCATGCTAGTTGAGATAAACATTTGTGGAAATTATCCTATTGCTAATGTTCTTGTAGGTACTATCTTTCACAAAAACAAATATCCAAATCCACTGAGACCTGCGCGAATTGTCACCTAATACTCAGACGTCCTTGTGTAGATGGTGAGAGAATGAAATTATTCATATGCTTCCCCTGCTGTTCAGTAGGCAGGTATGAGCTCACCCCCAGTTTTGAAAAGCAATATTTTAGCAATCCTTTTACATTAACAGGCAAATACTGCAAATTTAACTTCAGTACATATGTAGAAAACATATTCATACTATGATTCCACTAAGTTGTGGACTATATGTAAAACGACTGCAGTGATGGATGCTAGACTTACAAACGTAAGCTTAATCAGCAACCTCTGGTTTCCGTGTTGATACAGCTGAAGCGTATTATTAATTCCCCAATGATGATCTAAGCCTAGATGGAATTCCACTAAGTGCGGTTTTTTGTTTTTTTGTTTGTTTTTTTTTTTTTTTTTTTTTTTTTTTTTTTTTTTTTTTGTTTTTTGTTTTTGGGTATATCAAGCGAACATAATTGTTTATATAACCCCTGCGAAATATAAGATTATATAAATTAACGAAATTAACGGAAGTTTTTCTGATAAAGGTTTTTCTTTAGAGTAGCAAATTACATGGCTCTTTATTTCACATAACGTAATTTTTCTCCCGTCTTACTACCGCTACAATATGATTGAAATGTTACAACCGAGTGCTTTATATTATATTAATTACAACTACTAAAAACAAAACAGGGAACACACCTTCTTTAACTGTCAACTCCCAAAGTTAATATTTTTCTTCAAATATCCACATTCAAATGCATCTCTCTAGTAGACTATTGAAATTTTAAAATACGGGTATTGACTTCGGTAATGCACTTAAAGTTCACAGTTTACAATGGATATATGGAAGCATTATACCTTCTTCGTCTTAGAAAGTCTGGACAACCAAGGCACAACAAACAAAAATAATTATTTTAGAAAGTTTTAGTAAACTCCATATTATTGAATTTCTTTATGGTTAATTATGCAGTGGTAGGACACAAATGCTATGCTAAGTGAAAATAAGATTCAAAATATCGAAAGAAAATGAATTTAATATATTACATATCGTAGGAAAGCGTTTAATATTGTCTTAACGGTCATAAAATGCATGTTCTGATGAAACATGACATCGAATTTTATAGTGGAATGCAATACTTCCTCTGCTCTTGATAGATGAGCAGTAGATGAAATAATATTCGGGCTAGCCCATAAGGCTTGATTACAAATTCCTTCGACAATCGTCCAAACTTTTCTCTGCGATGCTGAATATCGTGCCATCCGTCAAAACGTCGGCCTGTGACTACGGATATTGTGGCAGAGAGACCAGTAAACAAGGGATAAGGTCGAACTAACGCCGTTTGGCTTCCCTGTGGAAAGCAAACTTCGTTAGTTGCCACACTCAATATGTACCGAACACAGCGCCTTTTGCACGATACTACAGTACACGCTAAATTTTTAATTAATTTACTTTCGAAATTTTGCAAGCTTAAATTTCTTTTATAGATAAATAATCCACTAATAAGCTTTCTAGCATGTTATATTATACTTACTGATATATTAAACTACTCTTACTTATTACTTAGCTTTAAATTCCTTGTTGTTAGTCTTGCTGTATTGTTATTTATATTATGCTATTACAAAATTAGGTCGTTAATTACTTGAAAGCCATAGTTTTTTTGTAATATGTACAACACTGTTATGCTTTCCTCATGCAAAATAACTGTGAAACCTTCTGTTCGTTGTTGTGAAGTGTTATAAAATATGCTTGCAAACTGTTGTGGTGAACAGGTTGATAAGTCCAAATTAATCAGCCTTTTTATTCTTATGTCATTTAAG
This sequence comes from Tenodera sinensis, assembly GCA_030765045.1. Lineage (NCBI taxonomy): Eukaryota > Metazoa > Arthropoda > Insecta > Mantodea > Mantidae > Tenodera > Tenodera sinensis. The sequence goes on from CM060967.1 coordinate 45,634,327, forward strand.
AATTAAACTAGCATAACTACAGATGACATCATGCACTGGACAATGTCCTTAAAAGACAAGCCTTTGAAGTTCAGAGAAAACGAATATTGTAAGAAATCCAAGAAACCCATTGGGAAATGTAATGTTTTTGTGCTGCCTGATATGCATTTATGAAATTTCATTTCAAGCTAAATATCATTGTTGAAATTTTAGTAAATTACAGAGACTTAGCATTTGAGTCATTTCCTAGGGTCCCTAAACAGCTCCATTGTTATAAAATAATCAACCACGTCAGTCATAATTGGCTCAAAGAAGACAAAGAACATGTATAGTATGTTAAAACAGAAAGTAATTGCTTGTAATCTATGGTATTAGTTATGTGATAAAACAAAATGCATCTCACTACTCTTTAATAGATGATGTTACTCCTATCTATGTCTCATTATTTTAAACAAAAATAATATACCTTAAGAAAAAAATGTAATGTTTGGAATGTTCAATCTTTGACTTTATATTTGTGGAGCAAGGGGAAATGATAGACCATAATCTATCTGCTTTTGGTTACTTTTAGGTCTGTTTCATCGAGTAATTGCAAGCAGTGGCTCAGCACTTTCATTGTGGTCAGTACAACCAGATCCTTTCAACTATGCACAGCAATTTGCCAGGCTGTTTAATTGCCCTTCTGAAACATCACAGCAAATAAAAGACTGTCTTATGACAAAGGATGCACAAGAAATGGCTGATTCTATATTCCGACTTAATGTAAGTAAAATACAAATGTCAGAAATAAAGAACCGCAAGAAATAAATTATGGCCATAAAAATTTATTAAAATTTGAGTTTCGAATTGGCGTCTGTTTCATGTCTTTAACCCTCCGTTACTCACACGAAAAAAAATATGACGTCGTAAATTGCGCTGATGAAAGGTTTCATTCAAGACGAGATGGCGCTTTTTCATATTGCTGATTGTTTTTATAAGTTTAAAAAAGTCTTATTATTAAATAAATATTCTCCAATTAATTGTTCATATTCATTAAACATGGACTATTAATTTCAATAATTTATTCGGTCCAAGGGAGGATCTATTGTGGTGTGCAATATTTTTTTCTTATTCAAGAATAAGTTCAGAATATCTGTTTAGTTTGTCGTAGTACCAGCTTAATTTCTTGGTCCAGGAAAGTGTGTAATAATATTACAAGATTTTGTTTTCACTTAGCTGGGGAATTTACTTTTCTGCCATTTGGTTACCTCGTCTTTCCCCGTATAAAAAGTTCTCTTGAGTTTCTTCATCTTCACGCTACTCTTCTTCTGAATCCAGACTGCCATTTTGGGACCATTCGACCTCAGTATTATTATTAATTATTATTATTATTATTATTATTATTATTATTATTATTATTATTATTATTATTATTATTATTATTATTATTATTATTATTAATTATTATTATTACTATTATTATTATTATTATATTATTATTATTATTATTATTATATTATTATTATTATTATTATTATTATTATTATTATTATTATTATTATTATTATTATTATTATTATTATTATTATTATTATTATTATTATTATTATTATTACAAACAATAATAATGATAAACATAATAATGGTAAATAAACACGCTAATAAAATAATACCAAACATAATTATTATAATAATGATAATAAGAGAAACAATAATAAGAAATAATTAATAACTAACAGTAATAAACCAACAGGAGTAAAATAATGAGTGTAATAACAATGTGATACTAAAAATAGCAATAATAACAATAACAAAATATAACAATAACATTCATAAGAAACATAACATTACATACAATCTGCAATTCAAATGTTACACCATAGCGCCATATACAGCAGCGAGTTTATTCCCTGGAAAATGAAGATCCTGTAAGTAAAGTGAGACCTTTTTGGTTGTTTGTACTGTTAGTGCATATTGTCACAAACAACACAGGCTAGCTCAACTCAGTGGCGGCTCGTGCCTTACAAAATAGGTGAAGAAGTTCACTTAAGCATGCTGAAAGTACAATGCAAAGCCGGTGTACCACGGTCCAACATTTTTTACCAAACTTTTTGTATCCAATGGAGCTATACCAAAAGAAACTGTCTGTCACACTATGATTCATTTTGGTCCAATACATATGACAGTTCGCGTAGTAAGCGAGAGAAATAAACATGGCGGATGCAAATATATACAGCTTTGTTTTAAAATCAAATTTAAACGGTGAGCCAAACAATGTACAAAAACTGCCTGAGTAGCATTGTTCTTGATTCTTTTTTGAAGTCCATTCAAATGACCTCACATAACACTCGCTCCATCGTAACATTGTGCAACTAATTTACGTTCATAATTAAATTATTTAAGAACACCATGCAGCAAAAGGAACAACGTTTTTGCGGACCTGTCAACACTCACATCATGAAATCCGAAAAATCGTTCAACTAATGTGCTCTCTGTATTCACGTATCTTACAATGATAGAGCACTGAGACTGTTGTCAAATATCTGTAGTGTCGTCAACTTCAACAGAAAAAACATCTGAGACATTAATTTCAACTCTGTTAGTATTCCAAAATACATCCAATCACCTCATTTTGTATAGATTTAGAATCACCGCTGAATATACTTTTAATTTTATTATAGCGGTTTTGGATTTCTAATGGATTTTCAGTACACAAGCTCCTTGAAATTTCCCCGACTTAGCGAAAGCGCACTCTCATCATGATCTCAGAATGCAAGCTCTTGTTTACCCAAATACAATGTTGGTTTAATGATCAACTAGCCAAGAGCTTTTGAATTTAATGTTATAAGTCTTCCCTATTTTCTTATCCTCTCTTTGAAGAGCTATATCAATGATATCAGTGGGCCGCCCAAAGTTTAAAACATCCTTCTTGTCTTCATCTTTCCACCTGGAAAATGGGGTTTCTAGCACATTGCAAACTATATCGTTCACTGGATTCATAACAAAACACTTATATTCCGTAATTTAAATATTAAAAGCACTGGAGTCTAGCAAACTCGTAAATTATACCTACCGTTCACAGTTATCTAAAACACCACGTTTAAGTTTACCACCAGCTCTTCCTCGAGGTAAACGAATACTATCTTCTAAGCGCGCGAAAACCGAAACCATCCCCTCTACCGTGTTCTGTGCCTCTACCCAAGTGCAAATATTTCTTGTTTGCCTGAAACATGTGCATGCCCGTGTTATTTCCCCGTAGTTCATCGTTTCGTGACGTCATGTTGCCATGGCAACCAAGCTGTTTAGTGCAGCAGTTTCTTCCGTAATCCTGACTGCTGCACTTATTCTTGTAACCGATCAGAGGGTGCGTTCCCACCAATTTTCTCTGCCGGCTGCCAGGCTGTAAGTTCCAAACAAAAGAAGGGCAGGTCACTGACCCTGCTACAGCTGCTAGCAGTTGAAATTTGTGACTAAACTGTTAGAATGGCAGCAATAATGCCAACGTTAACAAAAATAGAATACTGCTATTTTCAGGTGAAAACCTCTTCACCTGCTTCGCTTGAATAGCCGCCACTGGCTCAACTACCTCTCACCGCACGTCTCGCGGAGAGCTAGAACACGCCACTGGCCTCTCTTGCGCCGTGGAGTTCTGCAAATGTTTTAACGCACGTAGAGTTATCTATGTACTTACGACGGGGCCGACTCCAGTGGACCACCAGGTATAATGCTCTGAGGGTGTTTACCATTTGTTTACTCAATCCTTTACTCATGAGTTTGTGCCACAATAATTGTAGCTCAATTCGGTCATATCTGAAGATTACCTACCGTACCCACAGTTTGAAAAATTTTAAAACGCAACATTAATTTTTCTTCTTAATTTCAGGTATGGGGTGCAGCTCCAGGAGTTATTTTTGGACCTGTGATTGAAACTACAGGAGAAGAGCGATTTCTAGTAGAACATCCTCTAACATCATTTCGCACTGGTAGATTTGCACAGGTTCCAATTATGACAGGAGTAACTGATAGTGAGCTTGGATGGTCTGCTTTAGGTTAGTGGATGTTTAAGAAAATATGGGGTTCAGTTGACTGTTTAATAATTCTTCAAGCCGGATTGAACATGCAAAAGAAAAGATGCCCATTAAATTTCAAATGTGGTTAAAATAATTCTCACTACACCATCTCTCCATTCACATGTTTTGATGCTATTTTAATTATTTTTTCAGGTATTCTTAATAATGAAACAATGACAGAGGAATTTAACAGAGATTTTGAACGTATTCTACCATGGGTATTTCAATATAACACATATCCTGAACCTCAGAGAACTCATATCACCAGAGAATTAAGAAAATTATACTTCCAGGATAAACGAATTGATAATTCTACAGCAGGCCAACTTTCTAAGGTACGTTTTTATGCTTGTAAGGATATTTAAAATAGTTACAAATGGAGAATCTCTAATTTATGATAATTTTCTAATGAAAAAAGGAACCTGTGCTTAGAATACTCTTCTTTTCTCGCAAATGTTGTCACGTAGTTTTATTATTCTTCAATCATGCTTTTAAATTTGAGCCAGTTATTACTGTTCTCACTTTTCAAATATTTCATAGGAAGCAGTTTACCTATTTGGAATTGTTCTTTCATGTATACATGAGTCACCATTTAGAGTACTTCTGAAAATCTTAACTGTACTGTTTATCTAAGATCATAGTGATGTTTGATCCTTCCTGGTACTGGAAAATTTCCTTAGTTACTTTAAAAGGATGTACAGGAGGCAGTTATGTAGCTCGGGAGTGCGAGACAGTTGTGTGTTATGCTGTCGTCGTGAAAGGTACGTCGCGTCGAAGTGAAGAATATTTAACGAGCGTCGAGTGATTATAGCGTCGGAGTTAGTGTATGAGAGACAGAAAAAGTTAAGAAAGAGAGTGACAGCACTGAGTCAAGGTTATGAGAAGTAAGCAGTTGTGAGTTGTAATATCACGAAAGACTGTAGACTGTGTTAACGTCAGTAGAGAGAAATGTGTATTTGTGCAAAAGTTTAGGAGAAAACCAATGCGACAGAAAAGGAATTGGACTAGGTTTTGTGGTTTGTTCACAATATTTACAACCTGCATTGTAATACTACAATATTATGCATTGACTATAACTAACCTAGGCTAACATATAAATCCTTTTGAAAATTTTCTTCAGGTCCACTAACTTACTTGGAAATTAATATTTAAAAAAAAGAGATAATTTAGTTGTAATGCATGGGAATGCTACTGGTAACACTGTGCTGTAATCTGCTTATATTAAACCTTTGATTGAAATGGTATGCTATTGTTTTTTTAAGTTGTAAAATTACGTTACTACAACTGTGGAGAACACCAAAACTAGAATTATTGTTTCTTGATGAAATTTCTTTATACTTTTAAAGGAAGTTATAACCTCTTCCACTCAGTATAATGATTATAAATAGACTTCAGCTTGTTATATAATAATTATACATAAAATCTAACTTATTAAAATGCTCTGCAGTTGAGAACTAGTAAATAACTTGAGATTGTACAATGCTGTACCCTGTTTTATTAAAAGATCATATTTTGATTTAATGTAATATTCAGATGTTTAGGGATGGAGTGGTTTGCTATGGTGAAGATGCAGCATCAAAAGTGATTTCAAAGTCCAACAAAGCTCCTTTATATTACTATAAATTTGCTTATCAGGGGCGCTATAGCTGGTTCTACAATCCTGGTACAACAACTCCTTATGGTAAGTTAACAGCAGTTATAAAAAATGGTTCTGTTTAATTTTAGTGTCCTTGTATAATTATGTGTAACTTTCCTTGTTTGCATGTTTGGCAATCAGTCGTAAAATTTTTAGAGTTGAAAGTTTTTAACATGTTGTTTTTACTGTAGGTGTGGTTCATATGGATGACCTGATATATTTATTCAACATCAGTGTAGTCTTTCCATCATTCAATAAGGACGATCCTGAGATTAAGACTCTGGAAAGAATGACAACCATTTGGACTGATTTTGCTAAGACTGGGTAAGTGATTTCCCCTCTGTAAAAAAAGAGTGATCAATTAGTAAACATTTTCAAAACCTCTATACCGCGAAGATTAAAGTGCTATATTTACTAAAATTTGGCTCTGATTTTGTTTTGTTTGTTTGATTTTTTTATATGAATAGTATAAGGTGTCTCATAAGTTCGTTCGTTTCTCGTTACGGTCCAATCAGTAAGAACGCCTGGGAACACACCTCACCCACTGCACAGCTACGACAGAGCAGTTGCCAAACTTTCTGCTTGTACACTCTGACATTCAATAGCGAGTCTGGCTCGACATTTAACCAGTCGTAGAGGTGGTTAGACAACTATAACTTAAGTGTAAAGAATGTTCTGGGTTATCAGGCGCTATAGGTGGAGCTTGCGAGCAAAACAAACGAACTTATGACACGTAAGTCTAATTATACTTTGAAATGGGTTTTTTTCATGGTTTTCCCAAGTCACTTAGGCGAATGCTGGGTTGCAAAAAATAAATGTAGTTACAAAATTTGCAATGTGATTCTAAACTTTAAGATGTACAAAGTTTGATGTTACTCTGGTCTCTGCATATTTATTAATGTTCCTTTGTCTTCTTATTATCTACATTCCACTGTGACTGCGGTATAAAACATATTGTACATGATACTGTATAAATAACATGTCGCAATAATAAGATATTGTAACAAAATGACAATTCAGCAAATCCCATTCCGGACACCAGTGTGACAAAGCCGACAAAAGTCCAGTGCAGTTCAATTAATTATCTAGCACTTTGTTTTTCTTCTAAACTTTTGAACAAAACACAGTTCTCCTCTACTGACGTTTACACAGTCTACAGTTTTACGCGGTAATACAACTCCCAACTACTTTGTTCTCATAGCCTTGATTCAGTCCTTTCACTGTCTTTCTTCATTTTATCTGTCTTTCATATACTAACTCCGACAATACAATACTCAACACTCATTAAAACCTCTTCATTTCGACGCGACGTGCCTTTCACGACGACAGTACCACACACACAGCCGTCTCGCACTCACTGACACACTGACCGATTCCCTCATCTGCTGTTTCCTCGCCTCCTTATATAGCGTTGGTGGAGTAACATGGACCTTTCTCGACTTCCGCAAACACACCGGCCGCCGGATGCCTCTCGAAGGTTCCAGCAACCCTTGTGCGCCGCGTTCATTGTTGTTAGTCACGTATACACAAACAGTCGTGCCAGACAGCCTGACTTTGACCTCCCTTATTTGCTCACCGGCCTCGTATGTGGCGTAGTTTAGCCCCGACCGTCCTTAGTTGTGCGCCACAATATGATTCAGGAACAGACACATGCTTATGTAAAAGCTGTTAAAATGCTTCCGAATGTGAAAGGGAAAAAAAAATGTCATAGGAGTCATCATTTATTGCACCACACGATCAAGAAAGAACAATAATAAAATGGGTTGTGCAATATAATGTATTTTTAATTCGTCTTATTCTTTGTCAAACATATAATCTTAACACTAGAAAACAATGATCACTATAAAATTTGCTTATAAATAAGAAGTGTTACAGACTTTATAAAGTGTCAAGAGAGTTTATGCAAATTTTACTGC